>JAUMHH010018629.1:0-10800 GCA_032359455.1 Chlamys rubida | reverse complement strand
TCAAGTATTAACATAAATATACAATTAATAACATTTGTATATAAGCAATCATACCAGAAAATAGCAGAAAACGTCGGAATTGCGTTGAGTATACCATTCAAAATGGCGCGCAGCCTTGTTGTCAAGCGTGACGTCATTATAATATGGCGCTAATTATCACGCTCCTGATTCCCGCCCTTTTTTAATGCATTACAGTTTTCATGTTTTATGCTTTAAAAATGTAATAAATAGAAATTTAATGGTGACTTCAGTAATAACAAATGTATTTCACTCGTGTAGCTAATATTTTGATATTTAAATATAAAATATTAGCTACACTCGTGAAATATATTTGTTATTACTGAAGACATCATTAAATATCCTCTATATACGCAATAATTTACTACACCAAATAGATGCTGTACAATTATGTGTCTTTCTGATGAGTGATGCTAATTGATGATTTTTTATAGTTGTGTAAACCTTTCACGATTCTAAAGCAAGCAATTTTAGAAAACCACTGTAACGGAATTTTCTAAAACATTGTTGTCGTTCCTGCCTTAATATATAGTCAGTAATTGTTTCCCTAGAACACAGAATAAACATAAACATTTTAATTCATATTTAATGTTCACAGCCCTAGTAGGGTGGTGTGTACACAAACGGATCCGGAACGTCGGGCGCCGTTGGATTTGTATGAGGAGCATAGTTACTGTATTGCTGGTACATGGGTGGGGCTGCTCCTCCCATGTGCTGTGTTGGGGGTGGGTAGGCAGGGTCAGGGAAGCCGTGTGGTGGCGGTGGTGGTACTGGCTGTGGTATGGGTCTAGGTTGAGGTATTGGGGGTGCTGAAGGAGGCGGAGGTTTCACTACCGCCTTTTTCCGTTCTGGTTTTTGTTTCGGAACCTTAACTTTTGTTGTAGTAGTCAGCTTAAAATTATTTAAATGATTTACATCTGGTGGACTGACTTTAGCGGAAGTTTTTGTTGTTGGCTTACGACCAAGAACTGATCTAGATCTCAAAGTTAGGACCACAACAGCGATAAGAATGAAGACGACAACCACTGGTACGATGATAGCAGCCAAAGGAACACCACCCTCGTCCGTCTCATCATCTGTAAAGTATAGAAATGAAACGGTGACATATCAACCATAATATGTTGAAATATCGACGCTTACCACATGTTTCTCTATACTGGATTTAACTGTCACACATGGCAACAGACAAACATCGCTATCTTCGGCTTTATCGTTCATCGAGCATATTCGGGTGGCGATCAGTTACTGTACATATTGGAATTCTTACTATCACAACACGGCTCCCTCTCGTGAAGGTTCATAATGCATAGTTACAAGAGCAATATAGAAATGACATTAGAGATTATGTCTGCATTGGAAAGGCATGTATTTTTAACCTTTAAATTGTACACGACCTGCCGCTATACATACCGTAGGGAATCTTAAAGACTATTATAAGCATTAATATTTTTTTCATTGATATCATAATATTTAAAAAACAGGAGTTTAAGTTTTAACTCTGACGCTTGCGGTAATGAAGACAAATTCATTCCGAAGGCTTATAGTGATATACAGGGACGCCATACAAAAATATAGATTTTGAGTTATGTCCCTTTAATCTGACACATACCTGTACCGTCTCCAGTATAGTATCTCATTTCGAATCCTGTGTAGCGTACGGAAGGGTCTGTGCTCATGTAGAAGAGAACATACTGACCGCGGCTAACAGTGTATTTCAGAGATATATCCACCTGGCCACAAAAAGTGTATTCAAGGGTGTCGTAAATACACGCACCTGTTTAAAAAAGTATGCACTCTGATTTAGAATCGAAGGATTCAATGACAATACAATATATATTCATTCACATTAAAGGTTGATAAATGTTTTAGCTGTTTCAATAGTTATTATTATTCGATTAGTTTAAAAATCATTCTAAAACGATACAAAACTGAATGCAAGAGGAGCAATCTTAAATGAAAACTTGCACCACATTGTTGAAGCGCTTTAACTCCCTTATTTAAAGTGCCCACCATAACAAGCTTGTTTCTAAATCCAATCTTAACGGTACGTTTTCGGTAGTATTATAACTTACCAAGCTGAGAGACTACGGTCAAATTAACCTTTGTAGACCGTAAGTCTGTAATGTTTACCTTTGTATACAGTGAGTGTGTCATGTTTACCTTTGTATACAGTGAGTGTGTCTTGTTATCTTTGTAGACTGTGAGCGTGTTATATTTACCTTTGTAGACTGTGAGGGTGTCATGTTTACCTTTGTAGACCGTGAGTGTATCTTGTTATCTTTGTAGACTGTGAGTGTATCTTGTTTACCTTTGTAGACTGTGAGTGTCACGTTTACCTTTGTAGACTGTGAGTGTGTCTTGTTTACCGTTGTAGACTGTGAGTGTGTCATGTTTACCTTTGTAGACTGTGAGTGTGTCATGTTTACCTTTGTAGACCGTGAGTGTGTCATGTTTACCTTTGTAGACTGTGAGTGTGTCTTGTTTACCTTTGTAGACTGTGAGTGTGTCACGTTTACCTTTGTAGACTGTGAGTGTGTCACGTTTACCTTTGTAGACTTTGAGTGTATCAGGTTTACCTTTGTAGACTGTCAGGTTGTTATGTTTACCTTTGTAGACCGTGAGTGTGTCATGATTACCTTTATAGACTTTGAGTGTGTCGTAGGAACAAGCCTCTAGTCGGAACGCAGCGAAGTAAAACGTTAACGTATCAGAGACGTCCGGCTTCTTAATCAACCAGTATTGTTCATATCCACTGAAACGAGGAAAAACATTGTTTTCTGTCATTTAACATTTCGATAGAGACTTATCATACATAAAAAAGAAAAAGTATATAGCAAAAGATACAATAATTTTCTTTCATTGGTATATCAATTTTGTTCCAGGGTCAAGTCTACATGATCTACACCACAGGTTGATTATCGTATTACCTCCCCTTAGCGTTGAACATGATTATTTCAATTATGTTGATCTAATGCCAAATAACGCAGTCTCACATCGTTTTTCGAAACAATTAATTAAACCACATTTTCTACTTTGCTACATGTTCTGGGTTAACTTGTACGCTATACAGATATTCTACTTTATTTGTTGTTCTTATCACAATGTCAGTATCGACATTTTACCGGAGTATCATATCGGAGAAAAGATTCAATTATTATGTACTGCAGTTATGAGGGATACGGGAATATTATCATCGGATGGAGAAATGGCACGAGAACATAGGCAGACCTTCATTGTTGACGTAGTTTTACGTTTCCTGGTAGAACGTCCGTATCACTATACACTCAGAATTAGATGTTTCATAACTAGGCATCATCCAAGTATTGCTATGGTATAAATTGACAAATTCAATATCCAAAATATTTATAAGTGGTACCTACTTGTCATAGGAACCTGACGGGTACGCGATATGTGAGTAGATTGATCCCTCACTGCTTGACGCGTCCAATTCATTAATCGGGCTGTAACTTGATGCACATGTCGGCGTAGCTAGTATGTACAAACGAAACAAATTAAATGGTGAGAAAGCCAACTTAAACCACATTTTAATATAGTGTATATAACGTGAATGTGTGGTTCTGCCCAGATTCCCCTGTAATTACTGACGCGCTGTCACACATCCATCAACTGATCCAATAGAGATGTAGAATATTTTAAGGTTGTTCTCATATTTCTAATAATCACCTCTCACCGATTGACTTTATGAAGTTTTTATATTTGGAAGTGATAAATGAAGTTGACGTTAATGTTATGGGTGTCATGATATCATCATCGTATTCTAATATATTAGCTCTAAAAGTCAAAACCCGTCCTTATACGTTTTGTCTTAAGATTAACTTAATACAAACAGTTACAATATTTCGGGCAAAGAGAAAACACCCCGCCCCCCCTTCAAAAACAAAATGAACACAATAAAAAAATATAAAAACAAAGCACAAACATAAAACAAAAACAAAAAATGTGTTAACCTTTAAAATTTGTAAATTTTGTACGACCTTTACCCGGTGGAAATACATGCTGAAATTGTACTTCAATGGAAAACTCGCTTGACTTGTTTGCTACTTACATGCAGTACCTGAAGTGTAGTAAGAGATGTAAAAGCCGGAGTTGGTGACGGAATGGTCGGTACTGAAGTACAAGGTGGCATAGGCTGAAGTGGATGTCAGAGCGACGTTTGTGTAGCTGCCACTGTACTGGGCACCTAGGACAGGATAGCCGGTATCGGGACCTGGTATGTAAAGGGAACATATACAGTATTAAAGTCAAGCATGTCTGACTACAATATGAACATTGTGATACAGCGAAAATATATTCATGATATGTAGCAACCCGCTTCGACTGGGGTTTGTTTCTGTTTATTGTAGCATTTAAACAATGTTTGGATGTAAATACAAAGTGTATAAGTATTGACCTTCACCCTGACGGCGTATTCGATAGTTTTTAACGCATTAGGCTACAGACATATGCGATGGAATGCGTTAGCGCTTCATTAATGGTATGCTCGTTGCCAACTTTGTTCATGGATACAATTGCCACTACAGTAGATGACGATGCTAGGCTAAGATAGTTCCAACACATTTGACTTGTAGTTTTTTAAGATCCATTTTCATTCATCTGAATTACATTTTCCTCTCATTTATTGCGGTCGTTATGGACGCCATTTTACACAATGATCTGGTAGTGACGTGGTCTAAGAGAACAGAACAAAGTCGCCATTGCTCACGGAAAAAAAGTATTTGTCATCATCCTTGTTGTTTTAAAAGACACAATTCATTAAAGATTGTCTCTACGATTTCGCGAATATGTAACATGTTGTTGCATAAATGTGTAAATTCTGATGATTTAATCACGTTGAACCGTGTATTAATCATAGAGGCGATCAAGCGTCATTTGTAGCATGCATGAATCCACTGAACCTTTTCTTTTCGTTATGTTTACGCTAATTTATACACATAGTTTAATAAACAAAAAGGGGATGCCGACTAACGTTGTTTTGGAACTCACAAACGCATAGTCCTAGTCACCACGCCTTTATATTTCTTTATGTATAACTAATTTTAACGTTTTAGTAAAGGAGGAAAAAAATGTCTACAAGACGAACTGAATATATCCACGTGCCTTTGAGAATCTTAGTCCACAGTAGTCATTGAACAAGACGAGCGTCAAATTAACCGTCTTATAATACCACAAACATTGAATGGCTATCTTAACAGTGACGTATAATTGATAGGCTTACTTACCGTCATACACAGAGAGGTGATCGTGGACTGCCTCTGTATACAGACTGATGATAGTCAATGTAATGACACCATTAAGATCGTGTGACGTAATTGTCCAGATACAACTTAAGGAGCTACAAAAACAACAAATGAACGAAGAACAATTAAAAATAAATTCTTGCCAATAATAATTATTAAGTTATCAAATAAGACAACTGATATTTTAAAATAATCAATATTAATCAATCAACCTTCAACTTTAATGCGGATACATTTCCTATGTTTGAATGCTAAATAAGAACTGATTAGTTGTAAATTCATTATTATAAAAGTCTATCTGTTAAGGACTTGTGATAATTTGAAAGAAAACCATTACCTATTACATCAGATATTATTAGATAACAGCACGATTTCCACATTCCAGCATGTATATTTGCACACTATAGGTTTGTTTGTTTATATCTATTTTTATCTCTTATTCTTTTTTTAGAACAGACTTCCTTCCTCGCTTTTGTATACCCAGTAGATAGGGACATACATGGCATGTCTAATATGCAGACTTATTGTTGGGGTAATGCTTTGTAGTAATGCACCTGAGATATATGTTATAACCATACTTACTCTCTATGGTATACCATGTAGGTAGGGGACGTGTGGTGTGAGTTCTAACTTGGAATCAGGAGATTTGTGGTATGTCATATATACAGACTTACTTGCTTAGATTGCATGTTATATACAGACTTACACAAAATAGTATACCGGGTAGTTATACATGTAGACACGTGTCGTGTCTTATATATAGATCAACACCTTATAATTTGTTTGAGAATTAGCGCACGTGAAATACGTGTTATAAAATGCCGTATTCGCTTGAAATGCAGTGTAGTAAGGAGACGTGAGGCACGTGTTATACACAGACTTACTTGCTATAATAGTTTGGGTAGTTGGGAGACGTAAGATATTGTTGAAACGACTCTGAGATCATCGATCTATCACCACACGATGAGACGACAGACTGTGTCGTAGGGATTGGTACTGTGGCTGTAGCGGCTGTCCCTGTGGAATTAATACAGCAATGCCGACTTGAAATTGAATATATTTATAAACACGAATTTGAAATATTAAACTTAAGCATTTTTATTCAAACGTATTCAGTTTACATGGATACATTTCTAATAGCAGCAAAAATCCTTTGTCGTATCTTAATTCTACAAACAAAAATCACATAAATCTAAAAGCAAACAAAAATATAATAAATACAGATACAAATACATATTAAACACAGTACCATTTTAACACGAGATTTATATATTAAACCTTCGAGCCCGCTGAAGAGAGCAAGAATTTTAATAAACAAAACACAAATATACCAAGAGGAACAAGCATAAAAAGCATGGAGACGTTACATCACTCACAGAAGCCGTCAGGCAGCTGTGACTTCTCAAACCGTGATCAGACCAAAATATCTACAGTTATACAGCAATTAGAGGCTACAGATAAAGCAACAGGTACCCCCTCTCCCATCAACATCTCCCGCAGGTACCCCCTCCCCCACCAACATCTCCCGCAGGTGCCTCACCCAGGTTTTCAACTGTTGAGAACATTACCTTATTGATAATACAGCCAACAGTACCGCACCTATAAAGGGACCCTGAATGTAAAGTTTGGGGTAACGATATATATATCACCCGGAAAGATTAGACACACTTGCACTAAAGGAACACTAGCTATACAACTTTGAACAGCGCAAAATCGAATGTCTATTTCCTTAATATTATTAGCATATAAAGGGTATAGATTACAATGAACGTAGAAGTGGGATTAACCTTTCAATGAAGGAAAGGATGTCACCACCCTACCCGTTACCTCTTTACCTGATGTAAAGCATCAATATTACTGAGGGCCAAGCATGTCTTATCGACCATTACATGCATCTAGAGAACGTACTTAAATGAGCAAATGACAAGTTGTTTTCACAATTGTTGGCTGTTATAAACAACAACGTTATGTTTTTTTGTATAATTATATTACCGATGAAATTCAGTTTTCTCTGAGTTATTTACTGCACTAACCTCCATACTTCTGAATGCTGATGATCGGGCCCGTGATAGATATGGGAGAGTTGTATCGGAACATTACCGATGTCTGAGTCGGGTAGATAATAACGGTATCATCGGGGCTCTGGTCGGCGGTACACAGCCAATATAACAAAGTGGAGCCGGTACCTGTAACAGCCAATACAACAAAGTGAAGCCGGTACCTATACTAGCCATCAACTAGGTGACAGATTTCTGTTTTGACGAAATGTATTATTCACAGTTAAGAATGCATCCATTCATGCTGGTGGTAAACGATTTTAAGTCTTTAGAGTTACATATATATGTATCTTAAATGACGAACAGCAACGAAATGATTTTTAGTATCAAGATCTATTATGGTATAATTTAACAGGAGCAAATAAAGCACTGCGTGTAATCGATCTAAACTGTTTCCTCACCGTCCCATACAGAGAGTCCATACTGCTGGTTACAAAGGTTAACGGACGTCACATTCAAACCAATCGAGGAAAAGGCCAAATCACTCCAAAGTATGGTCACATTCAAATTACTGGCCGACACGGAGAAGGTCACATCGCAGTTACTCAGCGAGCTGTATGGACAACATGTAAGGTGATTACGTAAGACGATTGAGTAATTACCCTCAGTTACTAGTTATATCATTCCTGGCAAATAACTTGTGTGATCATTTATAATCCATAAAACAAAAATTATCACAGGTTAGGAAACGTGAACTGTGTGCCTCAGAATTGCGATTTCGTATAATTCCATTATGTTTGTTTACTGTCCATTTCTCAGGAAGTGTGTATATAAACAAAATAATGCGAGATCGCCATTCCAACTGTACATATTTACACTCGTTTACGGTCACATTCTAATTACTCACTTAGACTGAAGGATCATTTATGAAATAACTTACGGAGAAGTAGACAGTGGAGCGGAGGATAGCTTCAGCTGCTGGATGTCGTTAGTATTGATATTGATGGTGGTGCCACAGGGCGAATGAGGCCACGCATGTACTGAATGATGACGTAGATACAGAGTGAGTATGGTATACAAACATGTATATGTCTATAGTCTGTCTGATATAGCAAAGATTTAGACATATCGTTACTTTATCTGTCAATAGAAATCTAGTCTTACAGAAATATGGGTTAAAACAGTATATAACATTTAACTCGTATTATAAACTAGTAGCTTAATATTTTGTAAAGGTTTCTACGTATCTTCATTACATATTTCATTTTGACACGTATGGTTAATAAAACTGATCAAGTAGATATAGGTTATCTCTCAATCACGAGATTTAAAAAAAACTTGTGATACAAAATATTTAACATACGATTTGAGGAGGATGCGGAGTAGAGAGCATAATAAGTCACTTTGAATCCATGTCGGGTAACACTCGAGTCTGTCGTGAAACGCACCAGCATTGTTGAGCCTGACGAGATTTCAATGCCGGTCGTCTCTGCGGTGTAACGACCGAGCAAAGTCCCTGACGAGGACGAACCTGTGGTTTACAATATTCATAGTCTTAAATACACGAACATGTTTCCACTCAGGGTATGATCATGAAATGTTCTTCATATTTTTATATACACATAATGTAATAATAATAATAATAATAATATACAGCATTTATATAGCGCCCAATACAATTTGTAAAATTACTCTAAAGCGCTTTACAACCTATGGATAACAGTATTAGTTATTATTGATAAATTAAAAAGGCATGCAATCACTATTATATATTAAGCAAAAAGATAATCATCTCAATGTGCATATGTACATGACGTCTGTGCAAAGAGCCTGAAATGCTGACGTGAAAAGAGAGTTTTTATGTCCTTCCTGAATTTGGCCAGTGTATTTGACTTTCTAATAACAGATGTATGGTGATAACCAAGTATATATAATCCTTTTTAAACAACAGGTGATATCCATCATAAGATCACTACAATAAAATATTCTGAAATGAAATACATTATGTAGGTATGTAATTTCAAATATTGTTATGTCGTTATCAAACTCCTTATATATATGATAAATACAATAATCTTTATCTTATTAACATAACACATTCATTACGAACAACATTTAACCCGGTAAGGTGTTTATTATGCAGATAGATCATATGTATGTGTATATAGTTGGACATTGCTAATGTTGGCATATACAGTTGTACGATAATAAACAAATAATGTACTGTATGATATAGGCGAATATGTTGGATTTCAATCGCTCCTGATGTCTTACTCGCTAGTGACATATACATACATACCATCATAGTAGTAAATATGTCTTACTCGCTAGTGTAATATAGATACATACCATCATAGAAGTAAATATGTCTTACTCGCTAGTGTAATATAAATACATACCATCATAGAAGTAAATATGTCTTACTCGCTAGTGTAATATAGATACATACCATCATAGAAGTAGATATAATCGTAGTTATTTTCTAACAGCATGTCATCCATGCTGATGACAACCACGCCAGTGCTAGCTGTTATCAGCCATTCACAGTCGGCCCGACTGTAAAGATAATACAATATTTAGAGTTACCCGACAAGATTTATTTTAAATTAAACAGAATACAATCATTTTTACTATACAAATATTAACGGAAAGCATTAAACAATATTCTAGGAATTTCATTAATCTTGAAAATGAAAACAAAATAGACAGAAACAAGGATGCCAAAAGTGTATTAATGTAACGTTATAAAATGTTTTCTTTGACATCCCTTTTGCTGTATTTCCACACACATTTCTGAACACTTTAGACATGGACGTTCCTATGTTTGTCCTTTAGTACGAATATATGGATGCAGAAGCAACATGGTGCAGTCAAACTTTAGGTTATTTGACTTTTTCTATCAGTTTAATAATTTTCTCTTCTGAGTTCTAATCACGAGCATATCTCGTTTTGATCTAGTGTAACGAGAGTTAAATAAATGTTTCAATTATGATCAATTTCAAAAACGAACATGCATTTGAAAAAAGACTATTAAAACAGATACCTATTGTTTTCAGAATTATTTACGAGTTCATTTTGGAAATGTGAATTGCTTACGCTCCAAGCAACGTCACTTAAAATTTCCTACTCAACTTTATAGTTGTCATATTATGAAAATGGTTTGTCGAAAAGGGTAAATAAATCAATAATGTTATTTAATTATTCATTAATTCCACTGAATCCCTTTTGTTTTTTAAGCACAGTGACCTCCCCATTTTTCTGTTCAGGAAGAGCAACGCATTTTCTTTCCATCAGTGAATATCAATAAAAGATATTTTTTATCAATCGTTGAAATTTAGAATTATGGGTTAGGGGTAATCGAAGCTGTTTTTTTCTGAGATCAAAATACAATTTATAGACGTTTCACTTCAATGATTTTGAGGATATACCATTTTCATCAAATGTGCGAACAATCATTGATACACTTTGAAGACATTGTATTAATGTATTTTGCTTAGGATGAAAATGATAAATTTCACAATAAATTC
>JAUMHH010018618.1:0-10800 GCA_032359455.1 Chlamys rubida | reverse complement strand
TGTCTAAGCTTTGCCATTACACTTTGTCTAAGCTTTGTCCAGCACACTTTGTCTAAGCTTTGTCCATTACCCTTTGTTGAAGCTTTGTCCATTACACTTTGTCGAAGCTTTGTCCATCACACTTTGTCGAAGCTTTGTCCAGCACACTTTGTCATAGCTTTACCATTACACTTTGTCTAGGCTTTGTCCATTATACTTTGTCTAAGCTTTTTCCATTACACGTTGTCCATCACACTTTGTCTAAGCTTTGCCATTACACTTTGTCTAAGCTTTGTCCAGCACACTTTGTCTAAGCTTTGTCCATTACCCTTTGTCGAAGCTTTGTCCATTACACTTTGTCGAAGCTTTGTCCATCACACTTTGTCGAAGCTTTGTCCATTACACTTTGTCAAAGCTTTGTCCATCACACTTTGTCTAAGCTTTGTCCATTACACTTTGTCAAAGCTTTGTCCATCACACTTTGTCTAAGCTTTGTCCATTACACTTTGTCTAAGCTTTGTTCATTACACTTTGTCTAAGCCTGTCCATTACTCTTTATCTTAGCTTTGTTTATTACACTTTGTCTTAGCTTTGTCTATTATACTTTATCTAAGCTTTGTCCAGCACTATTTGTCTAAGCTTTGTCCATTATACTTTGTCTAAGCTTTGTCCATTACACTTTGTCTAAGCTTTGTCCATTACACTTTATAATCTACAAGAAATCATTTCTAAACTTCCTTGTTTTTGTACTCACACGTTCAGATCAATTTATCCCACCACAGCTTTCTAGCGAGTATAGCTCAACCGTAAAAGGATAAAAACACACAGGAAAACAGGGTTTCTGATTACACAGGTTAAGTTTACATAGATATGTATACAGTGGGACCTAGTTATAGTTCTGATTTATACAGGTTTTCTGATTACACAGGTTAAGTTTACAAAGAAATGTATACAGTGGGACCTAGTTATAGTTCTGATTTATACAGGGTTTCTGATTACACAGGTTAAGTTTACATAGAAATGTATACAGTGGGACCTCGTTATAGCTCTGATTTATACAGGTTCTGGTTTATACAGGTTTTCTTATTACACAGGTTTAAGTTTACATAGATATGTATACTATATGCAAACTGGTGACAAATTCTTTGTATTGACTGCGTGATTTACGAAGCTTGTATAGCTGGGAGGGCCAATGTGGCTATGGCAAGTTTTTTTTAATATTTTATACTATATACGTACACAAATGAAATTAGTTTTATCTTAAATGAAAAAACCCAACAAGTACCAAATATTTAAAATAAACGTACGTAATATAAAGTTGTGTCTGTTAATTGCGTTATCTCATAAATCATTCAATCAATACTTTAAATCTGTGAGCAGTTGGCGTAATATTACAACTCTTTTGTGAAGTTTTATTTTTAATCATCAATAATCCGCTATATATATTGTCGACTGAAATAGATTAACAAAAGCTACGGATAAACTAGAAGGCGTCTGCGTTACTTCACCTTTGTTTCACGAATGGAATGTTAATCGGTACAAAGTATAAGATGTGTACATAATACATACATGTACAAGTCTTAAACATAATATTAGATATAACGTACGTGTGTGGGCATGTACAAATAAAAAAGGTACTTGTAAGATGATTTAAGCGTTACAGCACGTGACCTATCAACAAACAACCTTCACCTTCCCTTACTATTTCATCATCGTTTTGTTTTTCCCAGTTTTTCAATGCATTGACAGCTTTACGAGAACTTAACACAAATATTTCCTGTCTTGTACATTGGAATTCAGATCTAGAATTACATATGTTGATCTTCAAAGTAATTCAACGCAAGTATGATTGTAAATTATCAGATACTTTAATTTATAATATTTGTTTCTAGTTTGGTCGCGTTGATGACCTTTTAAGCCAACCAGGTTAAAACAACAGAACCAGGATATACAAAGTCTGGTTTGTTTAACGCGTGAAAATCAAAATGTTCAAAATAGTATTATCGAGAAATATCCGAAATACAATTATACTTTCTTCAAAGACAAGTCTTTTGGCAATTGTTTTAAATATCCAATAATGTAGTTAATTGTGAATCGTAATACGTTTGAAAATAAACTCGAAAAATGTTTTTGCGTGAAGTTGACAAGAAGCTTATCAAACTTTAAACAAAAGAGCTCTTGGCCTCATATATCAATAACATTCACCACAAACTCACTCCTTCTCGTCCCCGCGCCCCCTTCCCATATTAATGTCACCGAAATATTTGACGAGATCATTTTAATTTCAAATACAAGAATATATTATAAGTTTCAGATGGGATATTAGGCGAAGCCGTGTATCATAACAAACTACAGGTATTTCGTCATCGCAATAAACAGAAAAACTGGGACATTTGGATGAACGCCAATTTGCACACGACTTCCTGTATTTCACCACCACATACCCGGTCATGCTCACTGGGTGTCGTTACTATTTCGAGATATTGCATCAGCACGGAATGTTTAAACAACATACTCTATTGACCGGCTCTAGCCTAGCACAGAACGTGTGTAACCTGAATTCTGAAAATATAACCCTGACCTTCACCGACAGATGATATGACAATCAATAACAGTAAATCTATACTTTAGCTAGTATACCGGTAGGTTAACAGATAACATTGATCGTGTAGTTGGGTACAGTATACAAGTATCATCTTGTAATCATTTTCACTAATCAGCTTCATAGCTGTTGATCAAATAAAGAAGGGACTCGGAACTGTATCTCAAAAGGATATATCTTATAGGTTAGTACGAGAAGCCATCCCGTTCTATACAACACCTGTGTATAAAGGACAACCGAAGACAGTTAACCTCCCTATAAGGAATACAAGCAGAAATACCACTAAACAGCTCCGTATAAAACCTGTCTATAACGGTACAACTATACAGCTCCGTATAAAACAAAACATGTCTCTTACCGTACAACTATACCGCTCCGTATAAAACCTGTCTATAACGGTACAACTATGCCGCTCCATATAAACCTGTCTATAATGGTACAACTATGCCGCTCCATATAAACCTGTCTATAATGGTACAACTATGTCGCTCCATATAAACCTGTATATAACGGTACAACTATACCGCTCCGTATAAACCTGTCTATAACGGTACAACTACACCACTCCGTATAAAACCTGTCTATAACGGTAAAACTAGACCGCTCTGTATAAACCTGTTTATAACGGTAGAACTATACCGCTCCGTATAAAACCTGTCTATAACGGTAGAACTATACATCGCTGTATGAAACCTGTCTATAACGGTACAACTTTATACATCTCTGTATCAAACCTGTGAATACCAGTACAGTTATACCGCTCCATGTAAGACCTGTGTTTAACAGTACTGCTGTATAAAACCTGTGAATAACGACACAGCTTTACCGCCAGGAAAACCCCTGTGTATAACGACACCATGTGTTTGAGTAGTTGCTGACTACCGGAACTATATATTAACAGTTTCGTTACATTTTGAAGCATTATGATTTATATGATGCAATAAACCCCCAATTAAATGCAAAACTATTATGTTCTAGCGGCTGCACACTACCATCCTCAAGTTGAACTATCTCGACTGGAACAATTAGTACAAGCGGTGGAACACACTAGAATAGTTAATTATACCCATAAATGTTTCACTTGGATAGTGTTTTGCTGTATCGGTAGAAATATATTCCAGAAAATTCCACCTCCCAGGATCCCGTTTTAAGGAACATTCCAGATAAATACTGACGTGTAGCATTGTATTAGGCCATGCCAGTAGTATAAAAACATATTGTATACAAACACAACTCCAAACTTGTATTCAATGTCACAGACAAACTGCAGCGTCTTAAAATCGTCTCGGAGGCTGCGATCAGAATTGGTATCCAAGAGTCAACCGCTCCAGAGCAGAGTAAGAAATGGGCCCCTGTGGTTATTTCCTATTTCGTGCTGGGTGGGGATCGATGATACAAATGTATAAGTTAGTAGACTCGCCAACAGGGTAAGTAGATAAAGCACACTTACTGTGACTTAACGTGACTAATTAATTACTACACGTTCAGCTCGCATGACACTTTTTAAATTTTCGTTTGACGATCCATTCAAAATGTATTTGTAAACATAGTAATCTTTAAATCTTAGTCTTCATGAAAATAAACAATTAGCAATTAGCACATTAATTGTCAAGATAATTTATTTCAATAAGTGTCTGTCGATGCAGAAAGATTAATCAAAGATGATATATTTTAACTTTGGAAATTAGACATTTTATGTAAAAAAAACCCCAACAAAGCCATGAAAATATCCCAATCGTAAATAATATTATATAAACAAATTAGTTTATGTTGTTCATTAAAAAATTTCAACGTTTGTCAGATTGTGGTCTGCACAAGATATATGGTGACTGCAAATTAGTGTTTACGCCCAACTTGCATGGGTTCTCTAAAACGATAAGATGTCAGTAGGCCTACTACCATTGACACATATATATATACCTAAACGTTTATGTCAATACAGGCACGGATCAACTCTGCTGCTTATAAACATACGTCAGCATTTAACTTTTGTATACGGGTATATTATTGAGTTAGGGTCACCCGTAGCACCCGGCTCTTCCGTTTATTGACACAACCGGAAAGTTATTTTAATTTCATATATATATTTCGGTTATTATAGTGACCTGATAAACTTGTCTTGTTTCAAATCTTATACTAGAACTAGCTATAGGTTTTTTTCTCTCTTTTTGAAGATTTCAAAATAAAATGCGCAGTTATAATAAACCGTTGGATTGTGTTCAATGTAGGAAAACCAAAGGTGTGGGTTGTTTGTCGGAAGAGCCATATTGGTTTATTCGGATACATGTTTTTTTTTTATATTGATATGTAAATATCCGAGTGATCCCGAAAGCTTATTTTTCTATTTCTGGGAATTTACATCGTAATGTTTATATTTATCCCTGCTTGTCCATTCCTGATTCTCTGATTGGTCGCTTAAATTACCGGAAGTCGTCATTTTTAAAAATAGTATCACGGATTGCACCATAAGAAGCCGTGCCGGTGTAACAAACGACAGTGATACGAATGTAGGCAAGGAAGAAGAACGCAGAAACACAAGCCAGGTAATTGTGGTGTAATTCTCACGATGAAGATAATGAATAGTCCCAAAATGATACCCCTTAAACACTTATTTAAGAAATGTCCTCACAAAACCATGAAACGTCTGTTTTATATTCTTTTATTTCACTTTTTAGACCCGGCCAAGCCCGGCGCCGTCAGAAACAAGAAACCGACTCTACCCACTGAGCTCGCACGAAGCCAAGGGAGAGACCGAGGGAAGGTAGACACTTGGAACATTAAATCCAAGATCGAAAAGTTACGACAAATCGTAACAATTCACTCTCACGGGGACCCAAATATACGGCAGAATTTAGCAAAATGTTTGAACAAACGATTAGCATCAACGACAGCGCCGATCATGGCTGCTTCGTCCCAAGAAGCGTCGACGAGCTCGTCGACATGTTGGACATCGGGGCTGGACTTGCTGGAGACACTGGACACATTGGACATGAGTCTGTTTTCGGACTCATTTCAGATGTCACCACCCCCGATTTCCAACAATTCTCTACATTTGGCACTGAATCCAAGTGGCCTATTTGACAACGGTAAGTAAAGTTATTGGAATACTGTGTTCGGTTCTATGGCTGTAAATGAATAGTTTGTTGTCAAACGATTTTTGTGGTGTTGTTGTAATATCTAACAATTTTGATCGTGATAAGTGTTGGCTGTCAAATTTTCAATATGGCGGGACAAGGGGTTGGGCCGGTAGGTAGGACAGATCACGTGGGAGTAATCTATCACAGGTCACGTGAACAAATATTTATCTCCTAACCAGGGGCACCTGCTCAACACGGAAAGGGTATAGTGACGAGCGAGACAGTGAAAATCGATCTATAAACAAATCATTCTTTATTGATTGCCAAAAAATAGTACAAATTTGAATGAATTGTAAATAATATTAAATTGTGAAGCGTTACTTTTCGGTAAGGAAAGCAGATAAGTTGAAAGCAGGGATGTTTCAATTTAATTGCCCATGTAATAAATATAAATACTAACTTTAACAAAATGTCAATGTATTTGCATTTGATAGAGTATATTTAATATCTTAAAAATTAGGAATTAAAAATAGATGCAATATTTATAAATAGGTAATGACTAGATGAAAAAAGGTGTAGTGTATGAAATATTAAATTTATTCAAGTGACGATTTATAAAGATATATATATTGTTGAAAAAGAACACAAATCTCAATATTTCTTTTAATTTGTGTATGTTACAGAGCTGGCTGGAATCAAACCTGATCCAGCTGCCACGACCTTTGACCTGAACACTGATTTTGTTGATGAGGAGGGGGATGAGCCTCGTTTGGATAAAATGGGTGTAGACATCATGGACGTCCTTACTTCCTTCTCTGATGATGTCGACGACGAGTACCTCAACAGCTTCATGGACCTCACAGGATTCCTCCAGCTGGTAAGTGTGTTATCCCGTCCGTAAAAAACTCGCGTTTCAATGCTGTAATATCAAACTACAATTGTGTCCATTTAACACATTGTGTTTTATATAGTAAGTAACAAGGAATTTATATTTCAATCTTAATTTAATTTTTACAGGAGGATTCCAACTTGGGTAAACCAGAGGTTTCATTGAAACCGGAGCCTGAAGTAATTGATGAGCCTGTCGAGACAAAATCTCAGAAGCGCAAGCGTGACGATGTACTATCTGAGGAGACCGGGCCATTTTCAGCCAGCATAGATCATGACTACGTCTCCAAGAAACCTCGTACATCGTCTGCTATTGAGGATGATGATGTCTTTGAAGAACCTAAAGCGAAGGTTGCCCCCGTTGAAAAGTATCGGGAGAGGAGAGTAAAGAATAACATCGCGTCGAGGAGATCCCGAGAAATTCGTAAACAGAAGTTTTCAAATATGGAAGGGGAGGCTGAACGACTGATCGTCGATAACGCCAAGCTCCGCGAACGCATTGAAGAAATGGAACAGATGGCAAAAGAGATGAAAGCTACTCTGATCAGCAAATTGGCAGGAAAGTAAATTTCCTTTGCGGCCGTAAAGGAACTGACAATTTACTGAAAAGACTGGCATCTAGTAGTCTCCCAGTCATCGTGACAATGAGATTTGTATTTGTATGTTAAAATTTGTTTTACTTAGGGCTCTTTGTATACATAATTTGCATACTCTCATTGTCACAATTATGATAATGTATTCTATATTATTAACAAAAAAATTTGTACAGTAAAATGTACAAAAAAATATTAAAATATAAAATACAAAAAAAATGGATTACAAATCTGACAGCATATATATGTTTTTGTTTGTCGATTTGAATGTCATCTTATGAATTCATTTTTATTATGTTTTTTATTGAAAATGTTTTGTATTATGCGTCATAAACGGTGAAAACTGTTTTTGATTTTGATTAACCTCAGGAGCAAGTGTTTTTTTAATTATCATCAGATGTCCGAGGTTATGCGTCTTACGAGCAAGTCTATGATATATATTATATGTGCTCACAGAGGTGAAGCACTGCCCTTCCATGAACATATGTTTAAACCATGGCGAGGGCAAACCTGTTAATTTTGTTTCCATTTATTTATTTTCCATTTTAAGTTAAAAACTATAGTCATTTTCGGTTAAAAAACATTTGTTCATAAAGACAAAGCTATCAAGTTGCAATAATTTATTTTTTAATGAAATTTTATTGAAAGGGTACTTTTAATTGTTAGGTATTTAAATGGTTCAGTGCTCAGATCTTTTTTGTCTGATTTAATTATCTAAATATATTTGGATCGATATGGGTTGTGTATATTAGTTGTAAATTTTACAAGAAATCATAACGTTCAGAAAATGTCTTGAGATAATTTCTTTTTTTTAGGAATGTTATTATCAAACATCGCAGTAGTAGTGCTAAATAGTATTAACGGTACCCAAATGAAATGTATTTTTGTTGATAAAATAGTCGAGATAAATGGCACAACTACACTATTATTTTTTTGTTATATATGCAGATGTTTTAAAGTCGTAATCAATGTCAGTCAGGAAATAATTTCTTGATACATATCCATTATTTTAGTACCAACCTCGATTATTAAGAACAAAATTCTGGACAAACAATCACAGTATATTATAAGAAGGTTTTACAGTATCCAAATTCTTTAAGTTATCTTTAATAGATAAAATGGCTGACATTGTTTATTGCATGAACAAACGTCTGGATGTGACCGTGAGAGAGAGGACGAAGACTTGTAAGGACTAAGATGGACCTTTAGTTCAGTTTATTTTGTACTGGGTGGGAAAATGATATTTAGCCTTTAAACTTAAGATTGAGAAATCATGATGTAGAAATTACCCCGAAAATTTCAGTTCGATGTAGAATAATTAAAAAAAATAAAAATTTGAGTGAGAGGATGGGAGGGGGGGAATGGGAAGGAGTTAATATGGGGAGGGTTGGACAATAATGATGAGAATTATTTACATTAAGCTTGCGAGGACTGAGAATTTTGACATTAAACATATAACCAGGTTTCTTTCTACACATGGAGAGTATGCGAACATTTTCATCACCAAAAACAATCAACGTGTACATTTACTATAATAATGTACACAAAAATATCATTAAAATCATTTATCATGGGAACTAGTCAATTTTATTTACTTTGGACAGAAACCTGGTTATGGAGTGTTGTACATAAACAGTTGTTTACATTTGTCATGCCTTATTTTCCATGATATGCCACCATTTTTTGAAACATTATTTTTACACTTGCTGTTCATCAACTTTTTACAATATCATGTTAGCTATTAAATGGGAAATTGTAAGATTTTTTTTTGTAAGTAAACTTTAAAATTAATGGGTGACATTGAATATAGATAAATATGAATGTGTAGACCTGTATTTTATGTTTAGACGATTGGATAAAATAATAAAGTGTTGTGACAGTAAATGTATGACTTCAAGCAAAAAATTAGGTACCGGCAGTAAAAATTACGTAGAAAGTGAGTGTGTTCGAATTCTATAAATATTTAAGGTCAATGTGGCAATTTTTATAAGTTTTTGTAATGTGAAAAATAGAAGGATGTGAATTTGGAATGAACAGAATGTATTCAAATCATGAAATAGATTTGGGTGAAGAGAATTTAATACTCGTAAATGTCCTGTGCTTTTATAAATTTTCAAAATATTTGATACCGGTACACTTGTGAAATCTTTTTGAACGAGAGGGCAAGCTGGTGGGTTACAATTGTTACCAAACTTTGTTGAAGTTGATACATGTGAAGAAAAGAAGAAAAAAAAAAGAAGAAAAAATAAATAAATAAAAAATATCAAAAGAATATTTCTGTGTTTGTTTTCTTTCAATGAAGTTATTGTGTCACTGTGGTTGCAACAGGCATTTTTAGTTACAGAATATCAATAATTAAACCAATTGTATTGACTGCACATATATTTACAGAGGACGTCACCAGGTCGAAGAGTTTTTCTAAATCTGTTTAAACTTGCAAACTGTATTTGGAGACTTCTCTTGTTGTGTGGGAAGTGTTTAATAGTCGTTTAGTCAACCCTTTTGTTGGGTGTTGATTTAACCACAGAAGTATTTGTATACACTCGGACCATGGTCTAAATACATTGAGTCTGATCAATATTAGAGTAATGGGCTAACCACCAAAGTTGGTTAAATATAAATGTGGGAGACCTACATTGATGTACTGCTGTGGTACACAGACCTACATTGATGTACTGTTGTGGTACTCGAGGTTATTAATTTTGATGAATGTGTAGGAGCAATAGGTCAAACATTCTATTGAAGATGTCTCGCAGAATTCTATTAAAGATGTCTCGCAGAAGGAAATAGGCAGATCAACACAAGGAGGTAGCCATAAAGACCTTCCACCATGTTGCAGGTGTATAAATACTAAAGGAAGTCGTCTACTATGTGATTGACTTGTGAGAAATTGGAACATTAAAGTTAACAGTTTATGATATATGCTCCTAAAACAGTTGCTCATAGACAGGCAGAGCCCACCAGTTTTTATCCCCTCAGTTACGTTGAGCGTGAAGTAATGTTGTTTTTTTCCTTTGAATTTCAGCGTTTCTATCCTCTTGTCCTGAGGTTAGAAATCAGAATTAAAAAGAAAATGAAATACATATGTAAGAATTTATTGTATAAATCTTGGGTGACTATTGCACAAAAAACGTGTGTACGCTGACATTACTTTGTCAACCAGAAGTGGCCAACATTTTATTTTGCAGAGCTTCTGTCTACAATAATTATTGAATATGATATAAAAACTACCTTGAAGTTCTTATAAATTTTACTTAACTACACATCACCTAACATTTCGACATAACTGGAAAATTTGTCTTATGTTCACCTATAACTCTAGTCTCAAGAGTTGCCTGACTTCAAAGTGTTGTCTTCGATGCAAATCCCAGCATTTGTTGACAGAGTAAGTATGTTTTGGTTATTGTCGGTCCCAGCATTTGTTGTCTAAGTATATTTTGGTTATGTTGTTGATTGCAGAGTTTCTTGCCTGTATTTCTGTTACGTTGCCAGGCCCGGCATTTGGAGACTGTCTGTAGGTTTTGGTTAAGTTGCCAGTCCCAGCGCCTGCTGACATTCTTGTAGATTTGTTTTGTTGGTCGCAGCGTTTGTGGGTTGTATTTCTGTTACGTTGACATGCCTGGCATTGGTAGAGTGTGTCTGTAGGTTTTGGTTAAGATGC
>JAUMHH010018607.1:0-10800 GCA_032359455.1 Chlamys rubida | reverse complement strand
TCACTATTTTTGACCAAATCTCACTAAAAATAATCACTGATCTCACTACTTTGCACCGGAAAGTTATGGCATGTATGAGTGTAGGACATCCACCAAATACTACTTTCCACCAAAATCAACAGTGTTGGGTCAGAAAAGGCAATACAATATACTTTTGATAGTGTATACCTGCCCTCTCACTCTTTCTTCTAATTTTAGCAAGAGTGACCTTGTCTATGATCTTGGGAGTTTTTCGAACCTCTATGGCACACTTACATACACAAATTTAACAGTGTATTGTCATGGGAAGGTCTGAAATTTAGATTATAAGTATCGTATTTTGAGATTATCTTCGTAAATGACAGATAAACAGAGGTGATAACTATATAAGGATATATTGTATTTCTGATGCAGGGCTCTTTGACAAATAGATAATAAGGAACTCAGTCTTTAGAAGTGATTCAGGAAAATATTAGGTTGTATTAAATGGCTGTTACAGTAATTAAACAAATTGCGTCATATTTACCCTTTTCACTATGTCAAGCGAGTCGTAAAAGTTAACTTTCAGAGGAATGAAGATTCCATTGGGCATCAGAAAGTCAATTTCCACAAGTTCATCTGCACTGACCTCTGACACAATGTCAAGGTCAGGTACGACCACTATTGGTGGCATGGTGGGGTCTCAGGGCAGCACCTCCATCACCGTGACAATCTGAAATATCAATAGCACCTCCATCACCGTGACAATCTGAAATATCAATAGCACCTCCATCACCGTGACAACCTGAAATATCAATAGCACCTCCATCACCGTGACAACCTGAAATATCAATACCACCTCCATCACCGTGACAACCTGAAATATCAATACTTGCTGTATTTAATACGTACACCACCTCCATCACCGTGACAACCTGAAATATCAATACTTGCTGTATTTAATACACAACAGACACAATAATTACAAATAGTCAACTTTGTATGGTAACATAATATGAAACATTAAAATTATACAGTTAATTGATATTCCATGTATTATATACATCACATTGCCTGTATTCTCGTGAGTACAATAGAGCTCTAATTTAAAGAATTAATATAGTATTCTATTTTGGTCAGGTTATGAGATGACAACTTCCGTTGAACATGTGTAAACTGAATAGATAAACTTACACTTGCTCAGCCATATATTTAATTGACACATGCTCAATTGGCTTTTAAAATTGAAAATTCAAACTCAAAAGCAAAACTAGGATGTTTCAAACTCAAAAAACTTCTGAATTAACACAAATATCAATACTTAGATTTAGCCTAATTTGACATTTAATATAGAGTTGTGTTCCTCTTATGGAAAGAAATAGGTCAAAGAGTGAACTTTGTTCTGCATATATATAAATATACACAAAGTGTTTTAGCTTATTGACGAAGATCTACATTGTAGTCATCAACATATTACTTTTTAATATCTAAAACTTTGAAGTTTGAAGGGATTTTGCCTGTTGGAAGTTACAGAGCAAGGCCCCCAGTGGCATATAGCATACATGTATGCTTGTATGCTCAAGCATATACTAAAATTTTCAAGATTTGTTTTTTTTAATTATATATTTTTATCAATTTCTTTTTTTTATGATTAATATTAACCATCTATATCAATCGTAAAAAAAGGAAAGAAATAAAACAAATCTTCTTTAAAGTTTTAGACTTATAAAATAGTGTTGTTAGGTTATGTCTAATACACATTGACAAATCTCGAAGGTAATTTATGTAAATCAAAAGCTACATAGTGAAGTACAAAATTTAATAATTTTCATATAAAAAGTCCGGGTTTATTTGTTAATAATCAGACTTAGAGGAGTTCCCAGAACACAGGAGATTGCTTTCCTGGTCCCAGACCCTCCCCTGGACGCTCGACGACCTGTAAGCATACACTCTGAAAAATGATTTGCTACGCCACTGGCCCCAATAACAGTAATGTATGCTGTGTCTCATTCAGTCACTTCCTCCTGACTCAGATGAGGAAATAAAAGAATAAAAATTCCTCTTAACAGAATTATTGAGTGACATCAGCACCATTTCTAAAACAGGACAACATTCCAAATCTGTGTACCAGTCACAGGCTTTCTATTTACCTGGTAAAATCACATCTAAAACAGTGTTATGCATAACATTTTGCACTGTACTTTCATATTATTATTTTAAACTTTAAGATACAGAAAAGCAAAAAGCAATCAGGAATTAGATCCTGCATTAACAAATGTTGTACAAAGGTTGAACAAAACATTATATTGATGTTGATATATAGAAGGCAGCAATGCCTGTGTCCACTAATATCCTATAAAATCCTATTAAACAATTTAATACAAGTCTCTAACATCATAATAGACACAATTAAAGATAGCTTTTTGCTCGATCATATAGCTTTCCGCTACGATTCGCCAAAGGGATACATAATTACTTTTAAAAAAACTGAACTTTATTTATTTTACAACAATTAATTATGAAACAAGTCATACTATTAATTTAAAATTAATATTAATATACATATTATACTTTAACATCTGCATATAAATTTAGTAATAACCGCTTTTTTGTTATAAATATATTTTGTGATATAGAATTGTTTCACAGTATTAACTGTTTATAATTGATCATGTTTATATCTTGATAATGTCAGGGACATGCTGTGTTAAATATAACCCCCTGGACTTACCAGTATTATATAGGATAACAATGGTATAATTTATGCTGCAAAATGTTTAACTTACATTCAACGTACATCACAAGCAGATAGCAAAATATTTTCTTTTATATAAATCTTCTTATTAAATATACTATAAAGTAAAGCATTATGTACATCGGGTGTCGGGGAAATCAAAATTATTTCATTTTTCTGAACTGAAAATTCATTTAAATTGACATTAATATTACTATTTATAAATGAGAAAAACTGTACTTTCCCAAGGCAAACTTGTGAAGATTTAGCACTTGAATTGCCTGAGTCAGAAAACTGATCGCCCCAAGCTCCGGACCGGTTCATTTTAACACCCCTGTGGATCTTTAATCATGATGATTATAAATAAAAATTTCATGTTTACTTCATATTCTTGTTTTAATTACCCAGATCTGATAAAAATAATTTTTCTGAGGAAAGAATTATATCAGAAAATTATTATTTGTATCCTGGTAGGGAGTGTAACCAACACCAGCGTCAAAGTTAACTCAATCACCCCTGAAGACACATTTGAACTCTTCCAATTCCAAGGATGGAATAGTTCATTATGAAATTTCAGGGGTGATTGAGTTAATTGTTAAAGTGTTATCAGACCTTATACATTGTGCATATGTTTACAAGGATGTTCAATTGAGACCTCTAAAGATAATAGCCGGATGTATCTAGTTATACATGTAGTGCTCTATATTCCACACAGAGACATACGATAAACAAGTACTTAAACTTTGCTTATACAGTAAACACTGAACCATTCACAGAGTACTGTGTTTACACACAAACAACCATGCAATATATATAATACACAGTTCTACTGACTGTATAACCCACAGCTGCTATAATTTATATTTAATAGAAACCTTGTTTTTGCTACATTATCATGAACAAGATACCCACATCCCTAGACCCTTTTTTTTCATTGTTTCCATCTAAAAATTGCTTCTATTATAACCCATAAGGTCGATATTCATGATATCACATAGTTTCAGAGGGAAAATTGCTAAAAACAGTGTACATTTTATATGTCCAATCTTTCCCTTTTTTGCCCTGCCTCTCATCTCACTGGGGGTCAATATGCGGATGCTGTCAACCAAATAAGGATAGTAGATCTTTACTCATCAACTGTAACCCAGCAATCTCAATGCCCTGAGGGATCAACTCCTCCATTTTTACGACTTTGAATTCCATTAAATGGTTCACAAGAACATGTTCACAGAAAAAATTTGTTAATGAACAGATGAAAGAATGTGCAGTTTAACCACAGCATCACATAAGGCAAGCTCACCTTCATCTTGCAGATCATGAGAATTAGAATAAGCATACTTTTTTAGGATCCATGGAACTATATGCATAGAAAACTGATAAATCATTTCTAAAAAATTAATATAGATGAAAAAATATGAAAAATTAATATACCGGTAGATGAAAAAATATATAAATATATACTTGACAATTTCACAAATAATGTTTGTGAGTGTAAAATATCAGCGGGGCTCGACTGGGATTCAAACCCTGGACTTCAGACAGTTATAAACTATTGCTGTAACTGAGTTTGATTATGAAACAAGATAACATTTAATTGTTTACCTTTCGAAGCTCGCAGGCTAGGTCAAACCCGGAAATTAAGCCTAGTACATTTGTACACCATTGTTTCAAAATTCAGGAAGACTTCCCTATTGATAGTGTACAGGACTGTGACCGTGTTCATGTACTGATGTGGTTGATAGGGAAATATGTACAAGTACTGATTACATACATGCATGAATCTGTAATAATTCAGATTAGAACTGCGCAGTGTACCTAGTAAATGTGAAAATTTGCAAACATGTTTTTCATCGCTTGTTTTGATAGATTCATCTTGATTTGAAATCATATGCATAACACCAATGACCATACAATGAACATACTGAAGTTTTTTCGGATTAATGATAATAAACACACGAACAATGTGTGTTTGACTGTTATAAAGCTAACCAAGCTTTAACATTTGGTGTTGGGTTGATGTAGATAAGCTCTGCATACCTTTATAAGGAAGGTCATGCATCAAAACGCATGGGGTGAATACTCCTGTACATTTTACCTGTCTTATCATATTAACAATCATTTCCTTATCACATATCATGGTGTCAGATTAAATACATTGTTTATAAATAATGCTGTCTTTTCGTTAAAAACAAGTTGCCAGCAAAAACAGTCTGCTATTCATCATTTTTTGAATTGGCTATTTTCAAGCATATTCAAAATATACCAGGCCAAATAAAAATTTGTTGTTTGTTTCCGGTTACCTTATCTACCCTAATTTTTAGGTGCGTACCCAATAGATGGGTTTTTGGCAATTTCAAGGAAATAAGTGTACTGTTAAAGTTAAGATTACTTTCCTACATAAGCTTGAAGAAAATGGGACAAAATCATAATAACTCCTTCACCCCTGAAATTTCATAATGAACTATTCTAACCTTTGAATTGGAGGAGTTCATTTACCATCAAACATTGGAAGGGTCATGGACACCACTTTATAAGGAAGAAAACAGAACGTTTGCAACAGGGATCAAACCAGTGACCGATACCCTGGGTCCACGGTTATACCAATACACGGTTACCGATATACAAGCTTCTAGAAAAAATGTCACTTTAATTTAATTTGGCAATCACATTGTGTACACTTTCCATGTAAAGGTAAATCAGTAGCAAAGTAACTACGTCGAAGTGTAAAATTGATAAACAAGCTAGCAGTTAGCATTGAAATGGCCGAAATTTCACACCCTTCATGAAAGGCATATATATTTACTATCAAGTTAACCTCCTTGTTAAACATTTAATTTGGATCCGCAAACCACTGTCTGTGTTAACTAGTGACATGCTGATGATCGATTCCGGGGCGGATCCAGAATTTTTTCAGGGGGGTGTCACCATTCCAGATTTCCAGATTATTTTGCGACAAATGCTGTCGGAACCATGTCATGTTGCACAAAATTAAGTTATAAGATCTAAATCTTTCTTGATTTTCTTTTTTCTTCCCTTGTTTATTAGTAAAACGCCTGAGTAGAATGAATAATTAATGCATTAATTCAATTTTGGTAATTCATTTACTTCAATTTTTAATTGTCCTTCTTAAAAACATAACACATGTGCCCTGTGGGTACTACGGACCACCGACCATACAGGTGAAAAGTCTGTATCATGGTTCGCTGATCCCTTTAATTGATGCTGGGGTGGTGATATCAATTAGTGTCAACACCAGTTTAAACCTGTTGGATTGGGGTGGGAGGGTGTGTGGCTTGGATAACTTGTAATACACAAAGTTCTATAGAATCACCAGTCAAGAACTAAACAAGAGGCCCAGAGGGCCTGTATCGCTCACCTGGATAATAAAGCACCTCCAACGGTTCAGAAGAAGGATTTAAAAGATTTCAACCTCAAATTCCTCTATTGGGCCCCGCAACTCTGCACCCAGAGCGGCCATACCCTCTATTTATACAAATTTCTTCCCCTTCACCCAAGGATGCTCCAGGTCGGATGTGGATGAAATCCCTCAAATGGTACAGAGGAAAAAGGATTTTGAAGACTTAAACCTCAAATTCCCCTATTGGGCCCCACAAATCTGCACCCAAAGGGACTATAAAGCTTCATTTATACAAAATTAAGTCCCCTTTGCCAAAGGATACTCCAGGTAAATTTGGATAAAATCCCTCCATAAGTACAGAACAAGAAGGATTTTAATGATTTTAACCTCAAATTCCCCTTTTATGCCCTGCCGCTCTGCATCCAGAGGTCACACCTAATGTTTATACAAAATAAAATCGCCTTTGCCCAAGGATGCTCCAGGCCAAATTTGGAGGAAATCCCTTAATCCCTATGGTAAAAGAAGGATTTTAAAGGTTTTACATCTATTTCCCCTATTTGGATCCACCCCTCTGTCCCAAGGGGGGCAATACCCACTGTTTATACAAAATTTAGTCCCATTGGCCCAAGGATGCTCCAGACTAAATTAGGATAAAATCCCTAATCCCGACGAAAGAAGAAGGCATTTCAAGGTGTTACCGCTATTTTCCCTATTGAGCCCTGCCTCTCTGCCCCAGGGGGGCCACTGAGTGATGATCACCGGTTATACAAAATTGAGTCCCTTTGCATGAAGGATGCTCTTGGACTAATTGGGATAAAATCCCTTCATCCGTATGGTAGAAGAAGGATTTCAAAGCTTTTACCTCTATTTCCCCTATTGGGCGCCACCCCTCTGCCCCAAGGGGGTCCAAACCATCTGTTTATACAAAATTGGGAGTCCTTTGCCCAAGGATGTTCCAGACCAAATTTGGATAAAATCCCTTAATCTTTATGGTACAAGAAGGATTTTAAAGTTTTATCTCTAATTCTCTATTCGGCCCCACCCCTCTGCCCCCAGGGGGGCCACACCCACAGTTTATACAAAATTTAGTCCCCTTGCCCCAAGGATGCTCCAGACTAACTTTGGATAAAATCCCTTATCCCTACGGCAGAATAAGGATTTTAAAGGTTTTACCTATTCCCCCTATTGGGCCCTGATCCTCTGCCCCCAGGAGGGCCACATGTACAGCCACCGTTTATACAAAATTGAATTGCCTTTGGGCTAAGGGTGCTCCTAACCAAATATAGTCCAAATCTACCGGGCCGTTCAGGACTAGTAGTGTTTTAAGGAAAATTTGACGGACGGAGGCCGGACGCCGCACCATGGCATAAGCTCACCGTTCCTTCGGACCAGATGAGCTTAAAATCATTGAATATTCAATCCACACGATAGATGCAGCATATATATATATATGCACACTGAAACAAATTAAGTCCATGACAGGGGGTAGGGGGTCACATGAGCTGGTGACACCCCCTTTGGATCCGCCTCTGCCGATTATAATGAAAAATTTAACACCCCGGGAGTTGAGAAACATATTGGCTGGTTGCATATGGCCCTATATACCACGGATAATAATTTGTGAACCGCTTTAATTTTGAGACAACCTACAAACTAGGTTGTGATAAAGCGGCATATAAGAACCTCAAATTATTATTATTATTAGTTGTAAATTCAGTAAGTCTAAGATCCAAGAATAATCAACTTAAATATAAACTTTTGCCGAAAGTTAAACCTGGTCTAAAGTCAGACGTGTTAATGATAATTTGAGGACATGGAATGGGAACTAATAATTTAAAGTCACATCGTAAATTGTTATCAAGTTAATAAACAACACCTTGACTTTTTCTTTCACATGTTACAAACACACGTGTCTATCTGAAGTCGAAAATTGGTCAATGGTTGTAATGATGGCTGAAGATGGTAAGTTAACTAGGAAATAGTGAAACAGCCTGGGAGACACAGGGATAATCCTGGAGGGGCCATGGGGCCATTGACCCCTCAAAACTGAAATTGACCCCTCCACGTTCCTATATTCTTTTAATTTTACATAGAATGGCCCCTCATAATTTTGATATTGACTAAAAATTGCTGAAAATGGCCAACTGCTCTCAAAATTCCAGGATTTTCCCTGGACATATATACTGCATACTTCGTCTCATTCCACGAGGTAATGCCAAATACTTAGGTAAGTTTGTAGCATTCTACTTATAGGTCTAGGAATAAAGGATGTGATTTTCTTGATGTGATTTTGCTATATTGGGTTTGTAAAGAAAAAACCACTTCCTGTGTTTAGATTTTCTTTATATTGACAACATTTATCTGTTTTCCTTGACAGAGGCAAGCTACTCTGGTCATCCGCTTGACAGCTTAAATGCTGAACTTATAGATTTACTAAATATTTCTTCACCCTTGACAGTTAATGATTCTGACAGGTACTTCCCATTACTACTTCAAACACCGTTTTATTCAATGATCAAAAATTATCATTACATGATGTATACAGTATGATTTCAGAAAGGAATTGGAAAAGCTTAGAGCCTAACAGGAACTAGAAAGGTAAAATTAAAATAGTTAAATTGAGCTTGAATATTAGCCTACATAAATCTGGTGACGGAAGTCCCGACAACAACACAACATTTGGATAGACATCGTGATGAGTCAAAATGGACGAGATAACTAGCCTACAATGACATTTGGTTTCTCATTAGTTCATCGGAAAGGCCTACTTCATCGTCTCTTCCTTCAGACTCCGAGTCACTGTTAGTCAGATTTTTAGAGTTGTCATGTAGAAATCTAGATAACCTATATATTGAAAGCTCATAATATCTAAAACACAGACACATTATGAGTGAATGGTAATAGTTCAAATAGCTCCTTAAAACTGGTAACAATGACATGGTATAATTATAAATAACAACTTACCTTTCCCCCATCGTTGACAGAATGTTGTCATCTGCGACTATGGACTTTCGTAAACACTTCCGCCAAACAGGAAGTGAAACTAGAAGAAAAAGTAGGTCATATTTTCACATTTTACTGACTTCACAATGTTAGGAAAAGATTCACTTAAGAGAACGCCAAGCGAAAGAATTGCTTCCTGTTTTCAAAATCAACTATTTTACCATGACGGGCTTGTTTTTTTCTTTTTACCACATACTTGAGAAGCGCATGAATATCTATACGTGAAAACTCTATATTTGGCGGGAAAGTATAAATGATCTTTTTAATTGATTGATACATACATGTACAAATTGTTACACATGTATATTAACATGAAAAAAACCATTGTGCAGAACGCAGGGCTCTTGGATTTAGAGTAATTTCCCAACATGCGCACATATATACATGATTATTATTTGCATGACAACATACTAAATTATAAATATTTGATTTGGAAACCCAGCAATAATACACAAAACACGTATTATATTAAGAAAAATTATCGGCTACAAGTGGAAACCTATTTAAAAAAAATCATTTCAGCGAAATAGAATATTTAATTGTGAAAATGTCGCTTTTTAAACAATCTAAATTCCTATTGTGGTCACCGTTGTGAAAATGCCTTATAATTTCTTCTTTGAGTGTCAATCTTGCTCGTAAAGTTCTGTTCCAATATTAATACAATATAAATGTGCAAATAAGTTCGAGGTTACTACTAGTTGGTGATGGAAACCTAGCTTTGGATGAAAATTGTAATTTATTTAGACACTGTGCAAACTTTTATTAGGTCCAGCGAAAGATTTGAATATAAAATGTACATGTACATATGTACGTAGTTTTTGACTTGCTACCATTACTTGTATTATGTGTAAATATATGTCTATGTAATCACTTGTTATTGTAATGTTGATAGGAGATGGATTCATAAGTTGCACTAATTTGTGCCAAACCCCTTGTATCCATTTGGACAATGAAATATGTTTACGTGTTTAAAGTCCCTATTTAGATCGAACAGATCCTGATCAGCTGTCTCACTTCCTCCTTACAATGCCCAAAATATAGGTTTGATCTGATTTCAGAGTACTGACAGTTCGTGGAAATTTGATTTGTGACTATCCACAGCTGGACCTGACTGTAAAAATTACATTGTGGTGGCGCTATAGAATCTGAATTTAAACCATGGGAAAACGCGAAGGGAAATGTATTACTGCATTAAGTACTGTTAAAATGCACTCAAAATGAAGGACTACTGAGATCAATAAGCAACAACTGAAAAGCTTACTTTGAAATAAATAAAGACTAATTATTGAGCAGGTATAATAGTATTCGGTAAAAAAAAAAAGGTAAGCATACATGACTGACCAGTAAGCAGATACGTATATATACTTTATATGTCTCAGCATTAAGGCAGTTAAATATTCAACGAAGAACTAATTTAGATATCCCAGTGGGATCTTGACGTCCATCATCGTACTTAAGATCTCTTATCTTATTATTTTATAATTACCTGTTTCATTGAATCATTATAACTGTAAGCTATACTTGAATCTAGATCTTGTAACTTTTTATAAAAACTTCATACTGCTGTGTTTGCATGACGTTGTTTTGTCAAGGTGAGGTTGTCATTTGAAGTGTTTACCAAGTAGAGTTAAAGTACTTATAATGCGTAACAAAGGGAACTCCTAAGTTACAATTCAATTCAATTCAATTCAACTTTATTGCTCAATTATAATTACAAATGTAATTTGATGGCAAGTACATATAAAAC
>JAUMHH010018585.1:0-10801 GCA_032359455.1 Chlamys rubida | reverse complement strand
TCTGTCTAAATAACTTGTTTCAAAGGTTTTTATATATTTTAGGTCTTTAGATAGTACATATACTTTATGATTTCATCATCACTGTATTCAAGGTCAGTAAAAGTTAACTCTTCATACTATTATTATTATGAACAAGAATCCCACCTCCATACAAAAGCTCTTCCATGACATGTTTCATGATAATTGTCAACACGCAGAAGGTAAAAAGTAACATGTTTGTATTTATGTGTTTCGTTGAAATGATAATGTCAAAATAATGTTCATCTTTGGCCTCAGCCTCATTCAGTCATAGTAAAGGCTATTAAAAAGAAAAAGAAATAAAGAAGATTTATATTCATTTGATATTAATAAAGCTGGAGGTCAGATCCTAATCTTACTAGAATTAATTGTCGAAATTTTGTTTATTGAATACGGTTTATAAGTGAAAATGGAACATGTAACCAGAAACAAAATGAAAAAGTAATTAGTATATAAGATTTTATTTAGCCGTCTAACGAAGTGTGAAATGCTCCGACTGTCACTGCGTTATATGTTTTATCGCTTCCCGTTATCATCACTCGCAAATCAGACAATTAACCAGTACAGCTTAATGAAATGTAAATAAAAGTGAAACAAAACCAAACTGAATTCAAGGCTATACCTCTCAAAAAAGATATTGCAGTAACCGAGAGCCATACTGTTAAAGCAATGTGGACTTTTGATGATTTGCCAGGCAAATTTTGTCTTAATAAGCTGAACAAATATACATGTACATCTATCTTCGGTTGAAATGAGAATTTTCCATTCTGTATCTCTAGTGGTTTCTGTCATTTACAGAAGGTTGAAGGTCGTTTGCTTCAACGATTATTTTGCCATTTGACCTGCTCTCTATTGTGATATACTTATTGTGGGTCAATATCTAACGAATTGCGAATTTATCACTGTCTAGCCGTTCAGGATGGACACATGTTTGTCACACCAAGAGATGGGTTGGTATACGTATGTTTCATGTTGACACCAAGTTCAGAGTGGCACATGGAGAGGTCACCAACCAACGGATTACATAAAGATTGCAATTCCTTTGACATGCTGTAGGTAGTCCTCAGTTATCTCATTTGAGTAGTGGCAACGTTCTTTACTGGCTATTTTTTAGTTGAAACTTTCCAGTATTCCTCTTATGTCTGAAATTCATATAAGTAAGTGGTTTTCACGCACCTCCCTTTTTGTTTCAATAATAATGCAGACTAAATTGGATTTCCAATTTTCCTGGCATCATCGATGCGTCTTAGAAGGCCGAAACAGTTGTAGTGCCCAGTGCAATTAATTGTTGACATGCTGTATATATTACCAAATGTTAAAGTACAGTCCAATGTATTTTGCCATAGGTTCATCCTTGAAGAAGGACATTTGAAAACGTTAAACAAGATCTGAGTTTTCAACGTGCTTCTCTAGGTTGAGTTTTAAACGTGCTTCTCTAGGCTGAGTTTTAAACGTGTTTCTCTAGGTTATCAGCATTATTCTGCTGTTGAAACTGAAGTCGCTTAGTAGCCTTGCATAATGATGATAATACTACATTTCTGTAGGGACGTCTTTTGCCACCTATAATGTGTTTGTTCGACTCTTCCCGAATAACTGCATTTCTTTTCTCATCATTTCGAATCAACGATCCTTAACTGCTCTCACTATGGCCACCATTAGACTTTTTTCCAAACTTATTATTAATATAATATTAACCTTCCAGTCAGGATCATAGAAAGCAGTATAAATAACATCAGATATCTTCATAACATGGTAAGTGAATACGGATTTAGTGCTGGTAGGTGTTTGTATCGAACGTGAGAAAAAAGTGAGGAGAGATGTACTATAGAATGTTACATGTATAAGATCCATTTATCCATAAATGCATATAACTATTATAATGTTAACATTTAAGTTCTAGCCTGGTTCTTATTAATACATATAGTTATGTGTCGGTCCACCTCGGGCAACACGCGTACATGCCCTATGTACATCGAGTCCAGTCGATATATTCATTTGTCAATGTCAGACTTCCTAGCAACTACAATAAGAACGTTTTTTTAAAAAATGCTCTTGGAAGTTAATTTGCTGTTCTTCTGATCGGGTGCAACCTTTGTTGGACTTCCAGTACATTAGATTTATAATCAATCTCTCCGTGATTAGAAACGCCACCTCCAAGTTTAGCCAACAGGTGATCATATATAATACATATAATGGTAGTGTCTTCAAATGGATTCGGCATATGTTCGGCGATATTTCACTTTCTAATATATATTAAGTGTTTCATTTTTATTTCCAGTTTCAAACCTGTCAGATACTTTCCATAAACAAACACAGAGAAAGATATTCTAAAGATAAGTGCAAGAGAAATACAATTAGTCTTAATTCGTGCACACTATATGAAGCTTTATTTAGTCAGAACACTATTACCTTTCACATATTCGTTTTTTTAGGTAAATACATGGTTGTGGATATTATATCTGATAAACCTATGTTTGAAGGGAAAAAATCATAACCTTTGGATTTGAAATAGGCCTGTCTTTTACACAAAGGAACAACATGCTGTAGGGTAGTTTACATAAGTTTGGTCGGGAGGGAATTGTAAATCGTATCAAAACGCAATAAATTTGCTTAACGACATATTTTTTTGTGTGTGCTATACGTCAAATGGTAATGCATTTAAACGAGAAATGCATATCAATAATGCTTTAAAATACCGAAAACAAGCTGTACTTGCCCTTGACATTCAGGGTATATTTATATATTCAGACGACTCTCTCGAATCTTCGTACTTTGTTATGGACATGACGACACGCTTTTTGCAGTGTTGTTGTAAACAAATGATTAAAATATAGGATGTGCTATGCAGAAAGAGTATAAAAGAGGTATTAAATTAAGTGAAAAACCGCATACCTACTCATACGGTGAGATACTGGGTGGTACAGGATTGGTGGATAGGCTGATTGATATTTTATCGGCATGTATTAAACATATCCTATCGTCACAACACGAAACTCAAAACAGATACAAAATAGTTTTTGTACAATTAACGACAGAATAGCTGAATTTAGAGTTTGTAGTTTTCTGTGGGAGAAATATTTTCAATGCATAACTTCAGTTTTTGGCAGTGGTATGGCTATCCTTATTCAAACAGTCTCTCCTAAACCAACAACGGTAAAATATATTGACGATGACAGTGATCTGTGGTTAAATGTTTGTCACTAAACAGTTCTTCACAAGGGCTATGGAGGGAATGGTCTTCTCCTTTCTATAGTATATCATTTTAATAGGACCACCCTGTACATTGTAGCCCCGTTACAGTTAGATGGGATAGGCAGTTAAATTTTATAATCTGATTCATAAGGACAAACGTGCATGTTGCTGTGTTGGTGTAAAAACATCTCAATGAATGCTATAAATATCGCGTTGATTAAGACGAGTAGCGAGCCAGGATGGACATATTTGTAAATTGATGGAATGGTCGATATTGGCGGCCATGATCTTTGCTCTAACTGTCGTCATTTCATGAATATATGGATTGGTTACAGCATAGTGGTATCTATGGGAATTTACTTGTCACTGTCTAAAGGAATTTTGTCAAACATCGCCGATCACTGATAACTCTTCACCTCGGCACCTTGACCCCTGACCCGATGTCAGTACCATCACACTGAACGCGAGGCGTCGGAATTGAACGGATTTAATTCTCGCTACGTTTATATTACAAACACGCGTATCTGACGTTTGATCGTGTATGATATACTAGAATTAGTCGATTGTATCAGAATGTGAATAATGAATAAAACGTAAATATAAAAAATATTTAAGTAACGTCATAGTGACCTACATGTCTACTAAGGTGCCAGGAAGGAAGAACTAGACAACGTAATGGACGGACTTGTATCCTAAGATGGATATTCGATACACACGATGACAAGCAAGACAGTCATATGATGGAACGGTTGACACTTTAAATTCCATATCATCTTCAGACACTGGCACGGCAGGGAATTCTTACATAAATGCTGTAGTAAAATAGCAATAGAACTGGACTTCAATGCTGCCCACGTAGGCCGCAACGAATAATAAAACAATCCATCAGCGCCGGAATTACAACGCCGCGAGGAGACTATATCGTCTCCATTGCATAGGATACTTATTTAAAAAAATACACACAAAAAATGAATTTTACTTAAACATTTTAGAGATTTATGCGGTAACAACATGCACAAAGTTGAAGTTTCAGTTTTTTATTTAGTTATGGTATATAAGTGTAAATTGACAAGGAACGCTCGTTTTAAAATCGTTGCAAATATCAAAAAGATAACATTAATGCACACTTTTAGTTTGCGATAACAATTCCTATATCAGTTCGTGTGGGACGTCATATTATCTCTATATGACGTGCCAATAATGAAATCGTAATAGGGCAAGAGTCTTCTAAAAGACGCGGCAGTAGCTGTGGTTCGTCCGAGTGACTGCAATGGACTTGTGAATGAGTACTGTATTGTTCAATATTGAATCAATTTTAAAAGAGGACACATTTTTCCTGTTTTCATCTTATGTAGTTGAACATTTACTCTGACAGGCTGACATAAAATATCAGTTTAAAGCTAAATTATCTATAGAAGCCAAATGTTGTACATTTTTTTACGTTTTGCAGTTTTTCTATATAATCATGTATGTGTCTTTAGACATGACATTTCCTACTTTGGACCTTTAGTACCACTGAAGGGTCTCAAATGGACAAATGGCAACATGATGCAATCATTTTCATCAGATCGGTTCGTACTTCCTTGATCTCGCCCTCACCTGTCACCAAAACGGCTGGTGTCGATTCCCAAATCAGACATGCATATACCAAGGTATAGGTCACCTGCCGGATTTCGTAGGTATTCTTCGGCAATTCCTACTTCCTTCCACACTTAGACCCATGATGGCCAACAGGAGTTATCAATTTAAGCTGAAAAATCTTGTTTTATAGTTGTAAAATGTTGTAAAATAAATAAAGGTTTTTTGTCCGTGATTGTAACATCTTTTCTTGTCCATGGAGTATATTTTACCTGCATTTTATGGTGTTCTCGTCATCCGAGGATTGGTGACGTCATACCATCTCATTGTTCCATTGACCTTGGGGTACTTTCGTCGAACGGAGACAAGTGGCGTCGTGCTACATGAACAATGTACATCAATAATGTAAAATAACTGGTAAAATCTTTAAGGGATCTCGTGGCACTCTCGTCGTATGGAGACCAGTGACGTCGTGCTACATGTACATACATAATATATTAAGTAACGTCTCATTACTTGTGCATTCTTAAATGGATGTCGTAGCACTCTCGCTATGTGGAGACTGGTACAATAGCGCCACATCGTTGGTATAATCTTTTCATTACATAGATAACGTGGCACTCTCGTCGTCTGGAGACCGGTAACGTCATACCATATCAAATCACTTGTGTACTTTTACGCAGCTCGCGTGGCACTCTCATCGGATATCATCGGAGCAATAAGAGAGCAATTGTAACAGATATATGGAATGGGCTAGATAACTCAAGTTCTCGGCCATACCATTTGTCATTCGGATGTCTTCTTCGTGGCGACACCCTTTAGATTTACCGCGATGTGACGGTTTGAATGCCTCCTCTGACATTTCTGGTGAAAACTTTGTATAGTCATGTACTAAACTCGTTAGAGCTGACTACTGCCATTATATGTGCGGGTTTTTATCATCATTGTGTCGTTCTTTATTTGAATAGGGTTATTAATAAGATGTGACATCACTTTGGGTAGGGACTAGGCGCCATTAACCTATCCTGATCAAACTTCTGATATTATTTTGGCTGAAAGCTTTAACTGTCTTCTTGCCAAAACAGTCCGAGAGTTTTCTAGCTTTTTTTTGCTGATGATTGATGAGGTATACGGTGTTTGGTCGTGTTTAAATCCCGATTTATTGATAGGAGTAAGCTCAGTCACCAATATTTGGGGCAGCCGAAATAGGAAGTAGGGAAACAATGTAGTGATGTGCCAGATTCTGAAACAATATCGGTGTGAAGGTATGTTTTGTTAATCCGTCGAAATATACTAGATCACGAGACAGAATGAAAGCAGAATGCCGAAACATTATCAAAATGGAAGTTGTACAAGCATTCTGAACGTTGTCATAGGTAATCATAAAATATTGATACAAAAAAGGCGAGATGAAAGGCAAGTTTGAGGCCAAATACATAATAACTGATTTTACACAAGTGATAGTTACAAGCGTACTGTCAAAAACAGTAAGAAAACGTTTTAACAAATATAACACACAGTGTTTATAATTTAAAAGATACCACACAATGGAACCTCGATAACCCTGCCTTCTTTATTTTCAGTTAAAGTTGCTTGAATATGAGTCTGATACATATATGAGACATATGAGTCATACAAGTACGAAATAATCATATATTTACCTTGTTTGGTTTTGTATATCAACTATCTTTGAGTTTTTTAAACTTGTTCCCTAATTCGTATTTCCAGTTATAAGTTGGTGCTTCTCGATACGTCAGACCTCTTGGAAGTAAATTATTGTAAACGAACCCAAACCTACCTGTAATGATATGACTGATCGGGAAATACATGCAACCAAAATCTGTCATAAAAGTATCAAAATGGTTCTTATGTGATATGAGATGAAGCGTTTGTTGATGACTCAACTGTTAAGAACGTAGGATGTAGGCAATGACAGATGAAACTAGAACACTGACACGTCAGAAAGTGCCCCACACTATGTCTGACCGTATATCCCAATGGCTTTGTAGCAGTAACCTTGACCTTAAGAATATTTAAACCCAAATAGCTCTACATATCACAATGTATTGGTCACCATTTCAAATTAAAAAAAAGAAAAAAAATTGGAATCTGGGAGAAAGGCCGTGATTGTACGGAAATTCATAAAATCTCATGTTTGGCATTAAAAGCACCACAACTCATGCAAATATGACGGATTTCATTAAATATGCAAGGTCCTTTTATATGAGGTCAAACACTAAATTGTTGTGAACATCCAAACACAATAATACAATCGCAAATTGTGGAGTTCAAAGTCCCATAACTCTTCCAAATATTGCCGAATTCAATTGGTTATTGAATATTTTCCCGGGCTGATGTATGATGCAACATCACATTACGCAAAACTGTGCTGGGGACATTGACGACCATCCTTAGAAATTTTAGATACCATTGATTTGCAATATTGCTAATAGTATTGCAGAGCATGTCTTTACTTGTACATGTAAATAGCTCATCATCATCAATTTGTCAAATACAGTAAAACATTCGAAGTACTTCATATCTTAAAAAGACACGTTGTTGACTAAACTAGTTATATTTTAAAAAAATGACAAGTTGTTATGGTCCACATTTGTTTTCGAAATTAACATAATTCGTATCTGTTTTCCTTTAAATAATCGGAGGCATATAGGATAGGCAGTGAACGCCTGTATCTTCACACTTCAGGACCTATGCGATGAATATGCACTGGCTATCCGTACTACTACATTAAACTATTTGTAATGAATCATTCGTTGGCCTTTACTGATCATCATTGCGAGATCATTGTTAAATACATATAATTGCATTTAGTATCTTTACATGCATCATAACATTATTTATAATATTAGTATTTCAAGGGAGATCACACTTACAAAGAAACACAGTAATGTATTAACTAAAGGAGAAAATGTGAATGCAGTCTAGTATTTAAGTTCCTTATCCAAAAAGATAAGCATACATGTATATGTATCTATTATATACTAGTAAAGAAACATGTTCACAGATGTAAAACTAGCTTGAAAGAGAAATGTTTCTTTTATTGAAATCTAATTTGAATTTAAATTTTGGTCTATCTATATGATCACAGACCCGCTACATGTAAATGAACAAACTACTATCAAGAAATATAATTGGACATAGGAATTTATGATTATATCGAGAGTATTACTTTGTAATGGGCACGAAAATAGTTATTAAATAAAGGCAAAAATACAATATAAAAGATGTTCTCGGTGGTAGCAAATAAAGCTGCCAAAGATATTCAGAACATTTAATCCAGACCATCTTTTATTCATAAACACGCTTTACTGGAGGATTGAAAAGCATCTTTTAACATGTATTAGAGCAAACACCACAATTCCTTTCAAACATATTCCGTGATGCGCGTAAGGTGTCAAATGTCCCTTTGACCAGAAGACGCGAAATTACACATATCTTATTTTGTTATACGTGTAAAAACATTCTTGGTTGGTAGTGTCGTCGACCGACTTACAATTAAAATGCATATATATTAATTAAATAAACATCATATCATACATAGAAAATGCAAAGAGAAATATCCAATGAAATAACTAACAAACCACACGCATGAGAATTTGTTTTGAAGCATCTACAATGTACTCCTACAACATGTGATAGATACTGCCATGCTTTGCGGATGAAAATCTTGCACAAAATTGAAATTGAAATTAATGTGCAGATCAAATGTCTTGTGCCATATTTGATTTCTCGGAGAAGAAACAGAACATTTCACGTTTATTTTATTTTATGTAAAATTACTGAAGCCATATGCGAGAACGTAGCAGATCTAGTCAATAACTGTTTGCAACGGACGTCAGGCATTACTCATTAAGTGAAATTGATGTTAGGCATAGAGATTCAAAATTTGACATTCTAAAAAAAGAAAACATGCTCAACAAAATGGCAGACATTGACGCCGAAATTTAAATAAGGGATTTGAACACACAGGCATTCTTAAGTTGGTTTGTAAAAATAATGAAACAAAACAATGGATTACACAATGGAAATATTACAGTGCCGTTTACAAGAAAAGAACAGCTGATTGCGACGACGATAACAATTGATATAGTCCACTTGCCCAGTTATACACGTGTCTAGTCTGTTATGGTCATCGCAACCAAAAATATATTTCGAAAAGATAATAATTATTAACCATTTGAAAATGTAGGAACATTGCCAAAATATTTACCGGTTTCTTCTTAGATGAGGTTTTAAGAGATCTTTTTTCACTTTGACATATAGTTTTAAATTGTTAATAACATTAGAACATGCATACAAAAAAAACCGATTAAGTAAACGTTTTGCCTACGATCTTTTTTTAAGTTCTTTTGTAAACTAGAAGTATCAGTAGCTGGCGCAATCCCCTTTCGATTAAGCATGCAAATCTCAGTTTTGCAGACTATAACGTTCGAGTTCTCTGAGGTCAAATGATTGTCTCAGGAGCTTGGGCTACAAAGTAGAGTTTTACCTTTAGTTCTTAAATATGTTCCAACCTTAAAAGAACGCCAAGAACTTTTTATGAACTATAAATGGTGATAGTGTCCACATTTTAGCTCAAAATTATACATGGGTTAATACAATTTACACATAATATGACCTTAAGGGTTCAAACGCCGTCAACAAAGGTTGCAGAAGAAGTAGGAGTTTTGGACACAAGTATAAGACGTGGGGGTCATACTGCTTACATAATAAGCGTCACTTAAAAGTAAAATTTATGTAAAAAAAAAAAAAAAAAATACACAAAAGCATATATACTTCCAGCCGTACCGTGTGAGTCAGTAATAGAAAATAATCTCAAAAAGAACGACAAACAACATGACGTATTTCAACATTATGCCGTTTAAATAATCTTCACTCAAGAGACATACAAGTTCTTACACGTGCGTAACAATTTTAGGTTGCAACAGAATCAATAACAAAGCTGAAAAGAGGAAACCTATTTTTTCTACAATGTGTAATTGATAGTCCGCCAAAGCGTATATTAAAAGACATTTTAACCGTATGCTTTTTTTTATTTGTTAAAAAACGATTGAAGACTCAACGAAACAGTTCTGATTTGTGCTATAAATAGTAAACGTCCTTCAAAGTACGAGCTAATGACGTATTACATTACATCCCTACATTTTCCTATTGCATGTTGTAAAAGGCAACTGATGTGGGAACCTCAGCAGACATGGGGATTTGCGTTAGTGCCCTATACATGGGGACACAAAACCACCGATATTTACGGTTGTTTTGTAAGAAATGTGGAATGCAATTAAAAGGAATATGATCATGAGGATTTAATATCATCCATTCAAATATTTGTATATGGAATGGAATATAACAAAATCATGTCAGGATCTACATAATATCCCATACACATTCTTGGTACTTAAATAATAATCCGACGGAACCAAACAATCTTTCTCGTCGGAAATATAAAGGTTAGCTTTCAAATCATCATCTCCTGCATGGCTTTGTTGATAAACTCTTTCAAACTCCTCCCTGCCTGATCTATCTTTGCCATTTTTGGATAAAAGTGTTTCGGTGATTTCATATAGTTCGACACTTCTACGAACGTTTCATAATATTTCGGACCATTTTGGAACTGTGCATCAACTCTGATCAAGACTATTTTTCAGCCCTTTGGGCAAGATCACTCCCTTATTGCTAAACTTGAATCCATACAGGTCCAAAATACATGTATGACGGGCAACACAACAGTAAGTTATGATATAAATGTAAATTGCGTGCATTACGTGTAGCAATTTATTGTTTCAAACAAGCGAAGAGGGCATATTTCAGCATTAATCTAATAAGAGACACACATAGTATATAAATTGCCTTCTGTACACTGACAAGTAAACTTACGGAGCGGAAACATCATATACATGTATTAATCCTTAAATTGATCGTCTCCCGTAGGTGTGACATTGTGTAGCGGCTACGATTTGCTGTTCTGTCGTCTTAAATGTAACATGTTTGATTG
>JAUMHH010018574.1:0-10801 GCA_032359455.1 Chlamys rubida | reverse complement strand
CTTTAAGTAGAATTTACCTAGGCTGATATCGTATCTGTAACTAGAATTTATCAAGGCTGATATTGCTGCTGTAAGTAGAATTTACCTAGGCTGATATCGCTGCTTTAAGTAGAATTTATGAAGGCTGATATCGCGGCTATAAGTAGAATTTACCTAGGCTGATATTGCTGCTGTAAGTAGAATTTATCTAGGCAAATATCGCTGCTTTAAGTAGAATTTACCTAGGCTGATATCGTATCTGTAACTAGAATTTATCAAGGCTGATATTGCTGCTGTAAGTATACTTTACCTAGGGTGATATTGCTGCTGTAAGTAGGACCTACTCAGCTGGTATCATGTCTATGATGAGGACCAACCTACTTGGATATCCCTTTTGTTATTATAACATTGTTAGCTTATATCTGATGAACAGTCAAAGCCGATTCCTGTTTGATAATGACAGGCTTCATAAGGTGTCAGTTGTCTGGAACAAGAAAAAAGGAAATCTGGAGGTATTTAATCCTATTATTTCTATTGTAAAAGGCATGAGTATTTTGAACAAACATTCTACGTGCTTAATTTTTTGAACAATCACACATGGAGTACACGCGGTACATTCCACATTTTTACCGCCTAAAAGATTCCACCCAAACGTAGACATCGCGTCGTTGTCTACAATACCCATCACGGTAAGAAAACACCTAAAATACACACTACATTACGATAGCTGTTTGGCTTTGGGCCGGCCGAAGATGAATATCCTCCATTATTGTAAGGCTTCCGATCAATAGTGAGTACAGAGAGGGTGAAAACTCGGGCATTATCGATGCACGTTACTCTTATATATGATGTGATAATGTGTGTACTTAGCAAATAATACCGGCTATTTGAACGACTGGAATGACAAATGCCGCAAGGACAATTCCGCGAAGAATTAGATTTTTTGTTTTTAATTTTACACAATTTTACAAAATTATGAAACAACTTTTGTCCAACTTCTATTAATCACTCGTGATGCAGAGGTTGATACGTATACGCCGATTGTTCCAAGATATTAAATACACGCAAATTGTTATAATTCTGCAGTGCAAACTGCTATAAAAAAAACTTGAACCTATCGACATTTGTACAGGATTTTCTTTACGCAAGATCCAACGACATAATTCAATTCCATCACGCGTAACTTTTCTTGATTAAATAGGTTAATTGTTCCTGGAATTTCATGAGGAAGAACTCGTCATGCAACGTACGCGTCGATGTTGACTTAATTGACACAGAACTGGGTCAACGCGCCTCTACTCATCATTATTGATTGCAGATTAAAGTGACAATGACTGGAGGTTTTATATGTATTGCAGACAATTATAACGACACAAAATATCAATATGCCTCTCACTTGTGAAAGGAGAAGAAATACGTCGTGACAGATGTTTGATCATTTTGTTTGGCTCAGTCGAGAACCAACAACGACGCGTCCTTTATGTACCGGATGGGCCTGTCATGGTTTTACGCCTGAGTTATGTAGATGTTTGATTGTAATGTAAATCTAATTGACCTTTGGATTCTTTAGAGACAAAACTAATAATAGGACATCGTCTAAACAACATATTGGTTGTGGTTCCAAGTACAGTACAGCGCGTCACCCCGGGGAATTCTTGGCCGTCGCTTCGCCGGTCCCACTTAATGTTTCACCACAAATGTGTTGACTAGGTCTAGGTAGCTAGAGATAGATTTACCGAACGTTTTTTTATGGTGTTCCATTTCCAGTTTATACGATCACGCGGATTGCCCCAAATTAGCCCTGTTGTTAGTGGTTATAAGTTTCGTATTAATGCAACATTCGTGTATAATTACGACTGTCGATGCCGTATCGCTGGTACATCGCCGATTTATGTTCTTCCACAAACTATCGTGTTTTGCGTCCCTCGACAACAACAATTCAAACGTTTATCTGTCAGAAATCAAAATGGAAGTGGGTGATAAAACCAGCTTCATTTGGTTATTAAACCGACGTACAGAGAATTGGCAGATTGGGATTGATAGTCGCGGGGAATCTGGGACATTTTGGAGTCAACAGATATATGTTGTCGCTACAAAGTACACGTATATATTGTACGTACTTTTACGGGCGACGTCATCGCGTCTTTTGTTTATCGCGACCTATCCTACAACACACGTAATGGTGACTGATTGATCACCGACTTATTACTTCTCCAACTTTACGTACCAAAGTTCCGAAATATCGATCGATACAATCCATCAAATCGAAGCCAAATTTCCTAATTCTGATGGATTCTTTCGAGACCTAGAAATGGACGAAGCGTGAAGTTCAGGATAATTTTTTCTAGAACGTGTAAATTCAACTAGGTATCCGATACAAAGTCGAACACCTAGACCAAGTAAGATGGTTCATGTCAATAAACAGCCCATTCTACTCGATCCTGCTGTCAGAGAATGTTTTATCCAATCTCGACTGCACGTGTAGCCGTAACAGCCGATCAAGTTTCAAAAAAAAAAATCTTTGTAAATACCATTATGTAAACTTGTTACCTTGGTTTGGCAAAGAATGTTGATAATCCTACATATACTCGGACCCATCGATACCATCTAGAGACGAGATATTTAATTATACATTGTTTCCTTCTCTATATGAAATTTTTCAGTTTGACAAGACTACATCCTTACAAACAGCGGTTAATTGGAGTATTATGAAAATTCCAGTGAAATCTTAAAGAACCGTGAACAGAAATCATTGCTAAACATTACTTCTGTTAAAAGTTTGCCTTCTCCTCACTTTAAACATCATTCCTTGTGCTAAATTTAAATCGCTTCTCAAAGCTTCGACAAATCAGTCCTTTTTGTCTTAGACTGACAGTAGAAAATGGACGTAAGTCACAAACATGTGATTTTACCTTAGAAATTTACCAAAAATGTATTACACTGCGGCATACAGGTGTTTTCAGCTTCCTTCTGGGACTCAACGGCGATGTAATGAGCAACAAAGATACTGTTGAAACAGAAGGGAAGGTACGTAAAACACCTTAATTAAATGAATTTCAAAAATTAGATTACAGGTGAATTTTAAATTAATTGTGAATAAAATGATGATATTATGAACCGTATCACTAATAATGATATTATAATATACAGCATTTGATATAGCGCCTTATCTAGCTTACAAAAGCCCCTCTAAAGCGCTTTACAGTACATAGATATACAATTCATACAATTAGCATATACATTAATCAATACAATTTTGAAGAATTCGCAGGAGCTGCCTTATCAGGCGCTAACTACTAGTCATATGCCACCTGGCTAATATCTCCATATGTGTGTATGCCTGCGTGTGTGCTGGAGATGTATTGTGTTCTGTTTGTAGCGGGACCGTGCTTCCAACGGTACCATTTATAGTGCTACCTCACTTGAATGCTACAGCACAGATACCGCAACATCCACTCCAGACCATTTTATACTCCACCTGGGTTGTTGAAGTTGTGTGGGTCATCTTGTAATACCCGTTCTGTTTATTGATATTATTATAGCATCTATCTGCGGCACTATACAGGCAGCTACACTACCTCGACTTTGAAAAATAATTTTTAGTAAAATTTTCAAAGACTGGAAATACCCGGACTAACGACAATTCACTCTTTTCAGCTCATATGGAAAGAGGACAACAATTTCAATAACATTTCACTCGATACTTAATTGTTCTTCAAAATGTTCCATTGGCACTGCGTGTTGTTTTGTTACCTTGGTTCTGCTATATTGCTATAAACGAGTTTAATTTATTATGAAACACACGTTTAATAGGTAGGTGAGGATACAGGGAAGGAGATTGCTTTGGCAACCATGTTGGGTTTTTTTGTGCGCCCATGTATCCTCATTTATTTATCTAACATTGTCGATTGTTTTTTTCTCTCATGGTTGAGTCTCGGTTTACGATGCTCTTGCTGGTTCTATAGCTGTTCGTGATAGTGTCATACAAGAGTTTGTTTGAACGAGATTAGTGAAATTCACACGACGAATGTCTTGTAGGTATGAGTTAGAAATAGTTGGACAATGCCATTTGTTATTCAGCAAAACGTATACGACTTCTCTATCAAACTTTTTGTTTCTTTACGACAGGTTAAATATGACGAAACCAATTTCGATCCTCAGACGTCCACGTACAAAAATGCTTACGTCACAGCAAAGGTTCGGGACGAAGTCGTCACATACAAAACATCATCATTGCCAAATCTCGCCGACTTATCAACGTCAGGCGCCGAGATCGGAGACGAGATATGGATGATACTGGACGAAGATGAACACACTACAGACGGTGTCAGCAAGAAATTAAACAAGGTCGCACACGACAGCGGAAGTCATGAACATGTGACAATGGGTCTTAAGCATGATGGGACATCGGATGCGTCCACAAACAGTGTAGTGTGGGGTGTGGTTGGTTTTATTATGTATCTTGGGTTAGTAGCTCTTTAACGTTTTTGACAGATGCAACTACAGCTGTACCTGTGTAATGTTGCAAAGAGGATTTCTAAGACACTTTGTACACCTATGGCCTTAGTCGGCCTCTTCTCGTACACAAAAAGACCCCTGGAATTCAACTTTTTGTTACGTCTGGCATTTTCTTTCGTGAGACAATCATTACAGTTAATCAAAATATATTTGTCAACGTCACGTACTTCAACTTATCAATACAAGTGACAGTCATCGGTGCAACTCTAATGGTTAATAACAGTATTGACACATTCGGAAGAGGCCAGATTTCCGGAAACACGAAACAGTATGGATATTGCTTTAGAACTATAAGTGATACAAAGCCATAATATTGTGATAAGTATAGTGTCAATGGCAAACAAAATGTCTGCTTACATTGGACTCGAAACTTTTATTAATTCTCACTACGGTCATGGCAAAAGAGGGCGCGCGTGTTGAAAGCATGTGATACGTGCAAAATATCTGAGGAGTTGTACATGTATTAAAATACGTATTGCTACCGTGTAATATCGTCACAAACTGACTGCCTTAAAAATGTATTTTCTATAATTTGGATGCCGTATACATGTTTTCATCTGCAACAAAGACGATGCAAACACATAGAGCGTTGCTACACAGTAAGGGCGGGAGTTGCATTCTGTGTCTGTAAACAAATACGAACGTTTTGGTGCAGTTATTATTATTTTATTTATTTCCTTTTTTAAGTTCAGCAATCATAAGTAGTATACCTAGATTATTGAATAAGTATTTTTTTTTTTTATTTAAAAAATCCATGATGTTCATATATATATAGTCGTGAATAGAATCATGATTATCCAATCATATTTCAACAATACTTCACTATCAAGACTTAGTACGAGATGTTGAAGTGGTGTGTAAAAGTGATAAAATTGTCGTTACAAAGTAGTGCTGGGTATCTTACCATTTATACAGCTATGTAGTGTGTACGCAGGTAAATGTGTTTTCTCTTGCATTTGTATGAACCAGATATGTTCACGCTTTAGGGACACGAACTGACGGAACATCAATGCATAACTGGTGGAGGTATCACAGGTGGCTCAACGTTACATGATGTGTAATTAAGGATATATGCTACCTTAATCAGATATGAATCTCCTTTTGCAAAAGAGTTCTGAAACGGTGTCCCAGAATATCTGCCGAAGTTATCGGGCGTTTAATCAGGAGTACATTTTAAACAAAGACTGACAATTCACAATTCTTCTATTATGGATTTTGTAACAGAGATACAAAAGCAGAAACTAGACAGATATAGGGGATTTCCGGTAAGGGGATGTCACTCGTGACATATATGTATGTACTGTTACAAGTTCCACATAACAAATTTGTAACATGTCTTTATTGAATGCATTGCAACAATCTGAAAATTATTTATTATTTGAGAACATAAACTAAAAATGTAAGGGAGGTAACTCGAATAAATCACAGTTTGTAAATAGGTGTAAGGTTTCATATACCCTTAAGGTAATTACGTTTTTATATAAAGCATTTTTTGTGCAGCATTTTCACAAAGAAACGTTTTTCTACAATGATGGAAAATTGCATATCCGAGACGTTCAATTTGTAATTACTTTTTTTTCTCAATTCGTTAACATAATTAACGATAAATATGACACAACTCAATATGTAAAACGTCCCTTGTTATTGATATTTATATACCTATATGTGTTGCTAAAAGTAAACGTTTCTTATCCGAAAAATTTTTGTTTTCATTTTTTACTGACTGTATTGTGTTCGTTTTTCCTAAAATGTTATAATCAAGAAAGCATGTGTCTTGAGTACTTTCAGTACTTTGATTTGTGTTAAATTTACATCTGCTTTAACATTGTAGTTTGAGCTGCTGTTTGCAGTTGTCACTCAAAGCATATCTAGCTATTCCAAGTGAAAAAGAATACAAAATATGCTCTGGGTAAACTTTTGAAAGGATAACTTCAAAAGTCAAAGCCTAGGTCACAGTGACCTACTTATACTTGACACTCGGCCATCCTAATATGTACTTGCCTACCAAATCTGGATACTCCTGGTGAAACAACATAGAAAACTTTTGCTTGCCTTGCTTACTTTACCATCAAAAAATGTAAATGTAATGATGATATTCATATATTATGGATGATGATGATGATGAAATCAGGTGAAGGATGATGACAGTGTTATTTTAAAACGTGTAGATGTGAGTGTGAGAGAACGTGCTATTTTTTGTATATGTAAAATACACTTATGAAAAAAAAATAAAAAAATATTAAAAAAAATAAATATATGTGCATCCACAGAATTAGAAGTTTGTCAGCATCCCTTTGTTGAATAATAAGAGATAATAGAATCGAATATGTTCCATGTTTCCAGATGTTGAAGGAACCAAGAAATGGCTGTCATCCAACTGTTATCTTGCTGAAGCGTGAACTGCGCCAAATTTGAAACAAGTATCAATCCCCCGAGCCTTTTTTCACTGTGTATTCGCTAATTTATACGCAGTCAGAGTTTGCTAAGCTGAAGAATTATAACCATAACAAAAATAATAAGTAAACAAATTTATTACACACCAGTTCTTTTTCAAATGTCACACAAAATTTCTCAAATAAAAAAGTTCATTTGTATTGGTACATTACTACATTTTACATTACAGTACTATCATATCGATGACACCTTTTTTTTTCTCCAGAATTTTCACTTCAGGTTTTGGCCTTGTTTAACCTTGGACCTTAGGTAATACCATTGTCTTGCTTCTACCTCTAGTATTGACTCTGACCTTTCATCAAACATATCAACCTTGAACGGCATGACCTTTCACCTCAGATAATATTGAATAATCCCTGATTTTACGTAGTTTGGGTTTTGGGATTGTAGTAGTCCTCGAATTTGTAGCCAGGGTGCTGAAACATAAAACATGTACAAAATGAGAAAATATCTGTTATATAATGGTCTTAACCCTTTCACCCCTATGTAACTTTAGTAGACTCTACCATACATTGATCTGGATGATTCCATTATGGTCTACAGTGGTGAAAGGGTTAATATAGCGAATCAAATCTAGCGTGAAGATTATTTTTTTTGTGATTTTCCCTTCCAATGACATATCCAACAAATGTTAATTCAAAAGTCCAATACAAGTTCCTTGTATACTAATACATTTTGACAAGTTGTTTAAATTTTCATTTGTCTCTTTACAAATAAGTTTAAAATTATTCAAACTACAATTGTTTACATACGGTACAGTGAAAGCATATGGTTCCAAACAAAGTAGAAATGATGCAAAAACAAAGTGATTATGACGAACATTTGACGATAAACAAATCGCTTAAAAGGAACTTTCACAGCACTGTATCAACTATAAAATTAATCTAGTAGTGTACATGCATCTGTATTAGGCCATATTGAAACCGAAACCAAACTTCACAATGGAGCAGAAAGGTTTTTACTTACTTCTAAAATTTCAGCCTGCATTTCTGCCATCTCAACTGGAGTATAATTTAATTCATCAATATCTGAAGGTACAGCTATGTCAGTAAACATACCATCCCAATAGTTCTTGAACCTTTTCCCATACCTGTATGTGACAATGAAAATTGGTTAATGATTTTCTCGCCTATATAAAATTTGAATACAAACATATTATAACTCCCAAATGACCCAACGATGCATTCTATTTCTAGGCCAAGGAATAAAATGAATACCCAAAACAAATTGCAACAGAAATCACGTTTGTGTTTTTGCTTTCAGACGGGTCTGTAGAATCACAGAAAAAAAGTCCTGAAAATTTGAGAGCAAGGAAATCAAGTTATTTTAGGGTTAAATGTAAGAAGTAACCCTGACCCAATGTAAGTAAAAGTGATCACAAGAGAGGACTTATGTGCCTCCCCTTCCCTACAGAATCGGGGGTGGTTTCTTCCTTGTGTTCCATCTACGGGACATTAAAACCACAGGAATAGACCTGCTGTGTCCCAATCCCACTGCATGTGTATCGTAAAGGGCGACTATTGTACCTAGACCTCTGCAGAATCGGGGGTTTTCTTCCTTGTCCTCTATATGAAGGGGACATGGAAGAGACCAAAAGTCATATAAAAATTATATGACTTTTCATGAAATATTTTAGTGTTTTTTTCTCTCAGAAATTGCATACATATTATAATATAAATGATTAATTTTTGAATTGCAGCGAGACATTTTTTTTTTTTTTTTTTTATTTACATTGATTTACTTTTGCTTACTTTTTTAATTCCTGAAGTCAGGGTCCAGTCTGTTATTAGCTTAACAATAAAACTGCATGTTTGATAAACAGATTTATCAGACCTTTTCAGGCCGTAAACGATGACCCTCAGTTGTTAATTAGTACAAGCAATCATACAAAGTAAGTAAATCCTTTATTTATTGTATTTTTTAGCTGAAGTTAGTTATATTCATCAGCCTCAAAGTTTGAAAAATCGTCTGAATTGATGCTGCTAGTATTCCAGACAGATTTTCCCTCAAAACGAAGAATAAAGCTGGGTTTTTTTCATTTATTTTTGTTTGTTTCATAATATTTTTAGTGTATTCCACTAAATAACAACAAAACTAATTATTTATTCATTACCAGATGAGGGAAAGGAGAAATATATGCAAAAAAAACATGTTTAAGAAACCAGTCCATTACACTTGCTCTGGGAAAGTGGGCCTACTTTCTGCAATTGCCCGAGTGCCAAAACTGGTTGTCCCGGGCACTGGGCCAGTGGATTTTTACACCCCTGATGATGATAGCAGAGACAATGAATTGTGACGGGATGAGAAAGGACGAGAGACAGGATGAACATGGGTTTTAACACTATCTGTACTTCTCCCATATTAAATGGTGGGGCTATAAATATTTCAAACTCCTTTTTAAAATTACAAGAGGGACTGTTTAACAATAGGTAACGGAAGCTCTTCAGTCTACTTACATGTAACGAATGAGACTCATGTCAACGTTAAATGGAGGTTCCCATTCAATGAACTTATTGTCTTCATTCACTTTCGGTCCATCCAAGCTGGTATCATTCAAATCTTCGAAGATCTATAAAACAGGACAGAGGTCAAATCAGAAAATTGTCACTATTGGTCATTTTAAACAAGTCAAGGTAGGAACAAAAGTTTTAAGAGCATTGGTTCTTCTGGCAAGTGATTTTGAAAAGGTGACAAGAAGATGCTGTCACTAACATGTCCTGCTCGTAAGTGTATCGTTTGTTTGTTTAAGATCTTTGCAGTAGCCTAAGACAATAGAAGACAGTTCCAAGATCGGTGTGGAAGTAGACTAGCATACTTGGTATTAACTGTGATTGGTACAAAGTGCTAAACTTCATTATGGTACTTTTCCTATAAGAATTATTTCAACCAAATGTATTAATCAATATCGTAGCCATTGAATCAAGGTAGCCAGTTAGCCAAAAAATATCTTCTGTCGTGCAATCAGTTTAACCATTTCACCCCTATGTTACTTTAATAAACTCTACCATTCATTGATCTGGATAAGTCCATTATGGTCTACAGTGGTGAAAGGGTTAATCAGTCAGCTTAATAATCAAACAATAAACAACACCAAAACAGTTTGCACACAGAAACCTACTCCAACAATGTTAGAGGTTTTACACGGCGAGAAACTTTTGACAGGCGCCATGTAACAGTCGGCAAAATAATATCCGATAGAAAAAAGGACGACCAGAGGCCTCTTATGTTATAGGAGTAACAGAAACCCAGATATGGATGAGACAATTCGTCTCAGCCTAATATATGAATTTAGACTATTTAAATTTAAGTTAACTTGCAAACTTGTACAAGTATAGTCCATGTACGCAGTTATAAATGGGCATTACAATTTTTCTCAAGCTGCTTTATGATATAAAATAAATTTGTTGTTTTAACTCATTCATCCCTGAAATTTCATAATGAACTATTCCAATCTTTGAATTGAAAGAGTTCAAATGTGTCTTCAGGAGTGAATGAGTTAACTTAAGTGCAGTAACTATTGGTAAAATTTAGTACCACAACATGCATTTAGCCATATTTAAAATTCCAAGGGTTTGTGATCCGGGTACACCACCTATCTTCTCTACACCCTTGTAATATGTCCTGACAAAATTGAAGGCTCCCAGCGACCCTGCAGGTGATACACAGGTGATACACATAGGCTAGTTTGATTGTCCGACGTTACATCACACGAATCATGCAGCAGCTTTACAGTAAAAGTGTCCAGCTCTAAAGTCGAATGTCGCTCCTCTGAAGGGATTGGTTAGATTTTTTTTTTTTTTTTTTTTATATTTTTCAGAAATTTACATAAAGCACAACATATATTACATAT
>JAUMHH010018563.1:0-10801 GCA_032359455.1 Chlamys rubida | reverse complement strand
TATTGATGAAGGTGACCAGTATAAGATATTGATGAAGGTGACCAGTATAAGATATTGATGAAGGTGACCAGTATAAGATATTGATGAAGGTGACCAGTATAAGTTATAGATATTGATGAAGGTGACCAGTATAAGTTATTGGTCACTGACAGATCCACCACCAGGATAACACAACGCAATCACTTTTAGCACGTCTTCATTTTTTCTCGAAATAAAAGTCCTTTTAAACGCTGTATTCTTCCGTCGTTTAATTTTAGTACAATATTTATTTAACAAATATCGAGGAGTCAATGTTCAAATTCGATAAAACGTTGGCGACATATTAGCAAACAAACTATTTACATGGTGATCCTTGAAAAAGTACAGGGGATTCATGTTTGACATGAAACGGTGGATGGATTCCAGACAATCTGAAGGTTACTGTTCAAAACGTAAATTGTCAAAACCTTAATCAGATTTATTTAATGTGAGATCAAACACTTCCTCCGTGATATGAGTACTGTTTCGAAGACATATACAAATATTATCCTGTTCATATAAATTTAAATATTGTCATGAAAATATGGGTGATATGAGTACTGTTTCGGAGACACATACAAATATTATCCTGTTCATATAAATTTAAATATTGTCATGAAAATATGAGTGATATGAGTACTGTTTCGAAGACATATACAAATATTATCCTGTTCATATAAATTTAAATATTGTCATGAAAATAAAGTATTCTTTAAAGAAGGAATGCATACAACTGTTCATCTGTTTGCTATTGGTACAGAGATGTATATTGGGAATAAATCGTCATCATAAGATGAACAAAAGAACATCAACATGGTATAATTGAGAGTACAATAGTAATGATGTTGCACGATTTTTTTCTGAAAAGAGAATTATTTTGTTTTGTGATGGAACATAACTGAATTAGAAATTACAAACTACATGTTTAATTTATTACAAACAGAACACAACACGTGTAGGAATTCACATAGAGCCGTGAACAAGCTTTCATTTCAGAACTACCATTTATAGTTTGTTACATCAAATTGTATTTACATTGACGAAATAATACTACTGTATCAGGATTGTAGGGATATCAACATTGGATTTTCACTACAATATTTAATTTAATGATGAATCAATGATAATGACTTTCTTATATGGTTAAAATGACACTAATAAATGATTAACCCAAGAGAACGATAGTAATGACACATAACATATGTATAGCGCCTTATATAACAATATTAATATCACTCAGAAATATATCCAACGAGAAACGTAAGATAAATAAAAATAAGTACATGTAATAATTGTGAAAGTATAGATATATTATAAAACAATGTACTACTTTGGTGCACTGAATGAATACAGGACGGAGACAGAATACATGATATAGAATAATGATTAAATAGCCTAGGAAAGGAAGACAACTCGTGTGATCTAAGTCTACACGACTACGGCGTCCATGTTAACGAATAGCGGAACAGACCCTTTCACGTTCGCAGCTTCTATTTCCCTCATGATATTTTCCTGGACACTTTCTTCGGTATCAAGCCCCTGGCAGTGGTTTTCACGCCTTCATTTATGTCTGTGCTTTGCATCGTGGTTAACACACTTGATTTAAAAACTTCTATAGCATTGTTCCTTTAAAGCCATTTGATGGTTCAAACCTACATCATGGCACTACCTATATTAGCCAATGAATTGTTTTGTTCTCAACAATATTTGTTTAATTTGTATCTAGCTACTGCATGTAAAGGTTAACGTTTGCTAGTTAATTACATTGAAATTATCTGGAAATAATTTCAGACTGAAATACATGAGAAAATAACAAGTTCAATTAATATGTCTTAATTTTTTTTTAACTTTCAACAACTTAACGTTTATTTAACAAATTGCCCGACAGAAACTGAGTAGCACTGTTTGGGTTAATGATCGCATCTTACATTAATCATTTAAATCAATTTAACGTATGTGCTTTCATAATTTGTATCACATAAACATTCAGTTCAATTCAACTGAGCATTGTCGTAGAAAAAGAATGCATCGATATAAATTAGTATTTATTTACATGTATATGGATTTATCATCTTCATCCCCGTAGAACATAAATCGCAACAATCTTCCTCCACTTAGACCCTTACCTTTGGCTACATACCATGTAAGGCGCAACTCATCCAGTTCAGAAGAATTGTTATCAGCTTGATTGTTTCTGACCGACATTGTGTCCTTTTTGCCCGGTGGTACTTTCGGATTGCTTTGCTATATTACTTCACTATGCTTAATGTGAATTACAATTTAGTCTCTGAAAGTACAAAACATTAACTAACCTTATAACATAGAACATAGTGGAAACAATACCTAAATGACCCTTGGTCTTGCGGATGGTTACCGTTAAGTACTGGCCTTAAAGCATATATCTACTCTCTGTATAAATATGCATTGCGACTAATGTTAAATATAATATCAACAACGAAGGAGTTGTTTCCCTTTCACAGTATTGTTTAAGTGCAAACAATGGACGGAATTTATCTGAATCTAATCCAGGCATGAGTTAAGTGATATGATAGGCACTATGTGCCGATTCTGATGGTAAGATGATATCATTTTGATACAGTAAACCCGCGAGGAAAGCTAAAAAAAGCCATTGAAGGTTTGAGTTGCTTCGACCTACGGTATTACTAATCTGAACTGTTCAGGACCAGTCTGCCCTTTTTATGGCATGTTTTCGGTGTTTTGTGATGTATATTGTTTTGAAGTTTCAATGTTACCTATCATGTTTGAAAAATCTTGCGAACAAAACCAAAATCTCGCTCGTACTGCTACAGCGTCCAAATCATTCGTAAACAAAACGGTAGAGAACATAGTATAATAAGACTTAGGACCTCGGCCATCAAGAATAATTATTTTTCGTAATATGTTCATTGTTGAATAAACTATGTGGAAGATATTTAAAAAAAAAAAAATCTACCATGCTGTTGACTTTCTCAAGTATTGCCTAGAGTGATGACATTTAACCCAGTCTGCCAAGAGGTGATGAACCCCAATGCTTAAAGAGCCACGTGTGTCAAATCGTTAGCGTCCTTATTTAGTTATATAATAATGTTTTTATCAAATATTATTGAAACATTTCAAGATATAACTTGTCGTTTTTCCAGCATGACGTCTCTCGGAACCCTCAACATGGAATGTTAACGTCCGCCTGATGAAGCCTGCCGTTTATAAGTGTACATTGGTGTTTACTGTCAGTCACCGTTGTACTACTTTTGCTTCTTGATATACAATTCCCGAACTCTCTAATCATGGTAAGTTTCATAAGTTATTAATGCGTTTGCTTTGTGATTCCTTATGACTGCCATCAGATTTAAAATGACACATCATGTATTATTTTTTTTTATTTTTTTTTTTATTTTTCTTATAATTAATTTATTTTGTTTTATTTTCTTGTGAAAATGACATGGGAAGGAAAACAATTTGGAAATTTTACATTTCGATAAAGCTTGATTTGTTCAAGTTCTCCCCCATAAACTATTAATTGTTAGCTAAATCTATGATAATATTCATTTTAGTTTCAAATTGGAATTCTTTTTGAAAGAAATACAAATGAACATATGCCCTGTATGCCGTTAACGTTATGAAACTTTGCCGAAAGTGATATGTGTAACAGGAATAACAACACCTATTGACTGGCGGTCACAGGTTGTTATCGCGTACTTATCACTTCTCTATGTGACGTCAGTCACAACAAATCACGTACAGCCTTATAGGTAGACGAATTTACATAAGCAAACATTTTGATGGTTATAATAACATACATATCATTTGACATCATTTTCCGCGATTATGCTATTAATTAATATCTACATTTTTTTCTATGATTTAATACGACGCTTGGAGTAATTAAATTACGTCTTTTGATACGATTTAAAATTCCCTCTCAATGATTTGTATTCCGGGTCTATATATGTCCATGTTGTTGTATTTTGAACATTTTATTGAATATCTATATTTTTTCTATGAATTAGTACCACGTCTTTTGATACGCTTTAAAATTCTCGATGGTTCGTAATCTGTGTCATACTATGTCCGTGTTGTTGTTACCGTGGATACAGGACAAGTTTACCTCCTCATTGGCAAACCATCATCTATCTACACATGACCAGTAATGTATGGGAAGTTGTGGGTTAGGGTTGATCAAACGAACTGACCACAGAATGATGAATAGTATGGCGGTAGAAAGTTAATTATCATTGCGGGCTTATTTTGTCACTTTGATGTCACTGCTGGTATTTTTGGAAAGTCCATACAATCTTCAGCACAATGCATAGGATAAATTACCATCACGATTTCTGTGTTATTTTCCAATTACGAAATCTTAATATAAATCAATCGGAACTTGTATTCAATATAGTAGCGTTTTCATGTTTTATTTGACGTTAGTACGGCTGGCAGTATAACACCTTACTACACGTATACGCCATGTTTATCATGTAAAACTCGTGAGAATCATATTCCAGCGCACTTTAATCGCTAAATCAATTATCTCGCGATAAATGTTTCAAACACATGTAAACAAGCTATAATTATATACACACAACTATAACTATAACAAAATCCTTGCGGATATCGCATGTTGAGCCGTAGACGATTTTACCAAACATTCATGTGCTTTATTCGACACAAGATTAAATCCAACACGAACGTATCAGTTTTAATTATCTCCAACGAATGATGTACACCTTGATTGAGAAAAATCTGTATCTGAGTATATCACTAAAACCTGTGATATTGATACTATAAGAGGCTGATATTTGGGTTGTATAGCTATGGTACAATTTTACGCGGGATATCTATGTTATAGCTTCTTCAGGAGCTAACCATCAATCATCAAAATGTAAGCATGACACTAAATCACTTGACAAGACACTCAATTTTGATTTGATTTATTGGGTTAATTAAAACAAAGTGATTAGTGAGAAAATGCCAAGTGTTAGGTTTAGGTTCAAGAGACCAAGTATTGACAAATTTTCAGTTTGGTTTCTCAATGTCTTCAAAGCAGGAGACAAGAACCAAACCCCGAAGTCTACAGGTGCGTCCCCTAGGTCGCCTCCTACTTACATGCAATGGAGTACAAACACACTTCGTTATACTGCACAAGTTGATAACTATATATCTACAAAGTCATTACAGTCACCAAAGTTACCTATTACAAATTGCAGCCGTGCTTTTATGTTATTATAGCATTAAGTATAGCAATACATCGGTTAACTGATAGGCTGTAACAGCAATCAGCTTTGAAATCAATGATCAATGTGTTTCACATGTCCTGACACGGAACATAGGGTCGACACCTGAATAGCTAATAACATGTATGTATAACATATTTTCTTGTCATTATCAGTTTTTCTACTAGCATTTACATATATACTTCAAACAAACTGTGCTAACAAATCAAACCAACTACACGAGCACAACGTCTGGCTGCTTCATGTATTACAATCATCTATCTGCAGCAGAGAGACATGTGTTGGCTACAATACTTATCTGAATACAAAGTTCTTAATATGCTGCTATTGACGACAGGACTTAATAAAGCCCGGGGCCCAGTAGGGCTTTATGTAAGTGTGTCAGCAGTAGAAATATGTGACCATAACAATATTTGCTTAAATATTCATCATTCAATTTTACATTTTGATAAAGTGTTTATGTTGTATTTGGTTATTTCGAACAGCTATTTGAACAACAAATTAAGTGTAGACAACAATGAAATTGACGACGTCACAAAAGAGAAAAATATCAACAGTTAGTCTCACAACAACCTTTACCTTCTCAGTGCATTGCAATGGGAGGATGCAGAGTAAATGTAAATATAAGACATTGTGCTACGGTCATAGATAGATTTCACAAACTGAAAAGGTGAATTCCATGTTCTACTTCAATATCCATTCCATTCTGAATTTCGTCAAAAACATAGATATTAAGAAATATCATCGAAACCTATTGCATCCAAGCTAGTTCAGCTATTAAATGTAAACAATGTTAAGGAATTAAATAAAACAGGAAAATGTGTACATTTGGCATTAAAGCGAAGACAAGATAGAATGAAGGGTTAATTATAATGCTGTTTCGTGTAAGCATGTAAACACTCCATTATGGATCACTCTCCGTTTAATAATATAATATAAACTTTATTTATTACTAACAAGTATGAAACAAGTTATATAAATTATATGTATTACTCTTGTTAACACGGATGTTAGCGTGCAGGGGGTCTTAATATCGGAGGAAACCGGAGTACGCGGAGAAAAACCCAGGTTTTGTTGTATATAATGTACATATCTAGGTTGTTTTATTTTTAAGGTATTAGCCGGAAGGCCTACGGATAAGAAATTGAACATTGACAGTTTTACAATGATCGAGCACATAACAAACGTCATTTGCAGGTTGGCCGTTAGTGAGAGAGGGGGGATAACTCGGGTACAACTGTGTAATAATGTTCAGTTCGTACAGAAAATTGACAACAATTACCATGAATACTGATTGACACTTCTCTATTGATAACGTTGATATATAATGTATGGTCTGTAGTGACAGTAAAATATAAATGATGTGTTACGATAAGTCATACGAGACATCTGACTACGTACTGGATCAGTAACTCTCGCTCATGACAACAGTGATTAATAGCAATAAAGTACAGGTGGAGGTGTGAACGGTTCCTTTGACTAATCAGCAATGACACAAACATAGTGGTATTATTTACATTAATAAAGATACTGTTGTCACATAAAAAATACTGGACAAATTATGGTTGTTTGTATCTGAAAATTCCATGCATTATGTTGTCTTTGGTTTTGAAAAACAAGAATTGTCGAATTTCAAAGTAAATTGCTATTCTTTATGTTTGTAAAGTTCCAAATTATTTTGTGTTATTTTCTGTCAACTTTGAATTCCTTTTAAGTTCTTTTGATGTCGACGCTGATGTATGTTCTATTTGCCTACATAAATGTCCACTGTGTATATACTTATAGTGCAGTGCTCGCCACACACGTTAATTGATGTTAATTGATAGTTTGGGGCCAGTGTACGCCTGTGACCTTTATCGGTCGGTAGAGGATATGTCTGTACTATTGTAGTCAGTCATTATAGAGACATGATTCATTATCGTTTTATTGTCGTTTGACTGTCTTCATGACAGAGTTATTTTAATTAGTTCGCTATAACGTTTTTGGTATATTCTAAGCGAACGTACCTGGCCGAGTGTCGTCGGAGAAGTTTCACAAGGGATGTTAATCATTTCCTGTATATTCAGTCAGTGCGGAAAACGATAGGGTCAAGAAAATGAATAACTCATTCATAAGGACACAAATAATCATTACATTCACTCGTTTATATAGATTTTGGTTGTAAAAGTGTGTTTTACGATATATTATTTCACAAGGTGAAATCAGAGTGGATTTAGTTTAAAGTATCTCGAGGTGTTATATATATCTCTAAACAGGAACTTTTCAATGTATGTATTTACAAATTGAAATCATATATAAATTTCTATTGATTATTTCTTAATGGTATGTTAAACCAATGTGTCACAAACATGGCCACGTTGTAGAACATTACGACATGATAGGTGTTTACAAATCGCCGCTCAAAGATAGAAACTGGAATGATGAAAAGAACCCACCGTTGTAATGTGTGCAACAATTCTATTTTAGTTTCTTCGTTGTAAGTTAAGAACAAAGATGATAAATATAACTTACACTGTAGGCAGCCCCACTAAAGTTGCGTCCAACGATCATACAATGTTTATAAGTGAAATGACACAATGAATCCCGAACTGATCTAGGTTTCACGTCCTCGAAACAGCGAGGGTAATATAAGGACGGCCCCTAGTGAGATAATGCCGGAAGGAGAAAGAAGAAAGAAAAGAACGGAGACAGGAAAGATAAGAAACGAAAAAGATCCCAAATGATGCAATGGGGCAGCAAGTCAGTTTGGTTCCTTCCATGTCCCCTTAGTAGGTGACACAGAACACTAACGCCGATTCTACAGGGACCCACATTAGGCTCCTTTATAGGATATACATGCGTTGGTATACGTTATGTCTATTCTTTGTGCATTGTTTTCTTCAATGTCCCCTCAATAGAAAACAAGGAACAAACCTCACCGAGTCTGCAGGGAGGCCCTCATTAGTCGCCCCTTATGACCATGCAGTGGGATATAGCAGGCTTATTCTTTTCCCGAGCCTGCATAGGTTCGATCTGGAAACAAATTTGATTCGACACGCTAATGAAACTTAATACAGCAGGAACATTGCACGTAGATAATGAAATACTACTACTCATCCTATATCATCTAACCTGGAAAACGCTTATCCTATAAATTATAACCAACGCAGTTCTATCCACATACGTGCTAAATTATACCAGTGTACAAAAACTTAAATAAATATGTCGATGGTAGAGTTTCCCTCTGGCTATCCTTATGAGTATACTACACCGTTTTACGACTCGTTTATAGATGACCGTAAGAAATAATCATCAGGTCATGGTTAACGATAGAACACGTGCACATTAATACTGACCGGCTTTGATGTTTAACATACTTATGTCTACACGGAAGATAATATAGTTGCTTTATCCAGTGTTTTCCTATATAGTAACTAGGATTATGGTACATACAGTGATGCCTCTACACTATGATACACACTATCTAATAATACTAGTATGTAGAAGTCAATTTACTGTTTTCGATAGAAGAGAAGTTATATAACAGGTAAACGGATACATCGCTTTATTCCGATATTGTACGTAGATCTATACTGGATTTTCATTTCTTTGATTAACGTCTAACCGTCTGCTACCACTAACTAGCCCTCCACCACTGGGTCACGGGCCCGAGGCCTAGGTGGGACAGTTGCACTGGCAGGTGTTTTTTCTCCCGGGTACTCTGGGTTTCCTCCATCACCAAAACCTGTCTCGTCCTTAAATGACCATAGTTGCTAATTGGACGTGAAGTACCTTTTTTCCAAAAATATGACTATAACTGCCAAGTTCACAGCCCTCACTTTCTAAAATAAATGAGATTTTGTATTTTGTTTTCCACTGATTCTTTAATAGTGTTCAAATATCTCTTATTTTAAGTCTACAATATTGTGTCTTGTCTAGAATGTTCGAGAATATATTCAACGATACAAATGAAACTACTATTTATATATAACTAGCGCGGGACATAAAATATATCGTTAATCTAAAATCAACCAGTATTACATTGTACATTGTATGTACATACAAATACGAACATAATCATACAATGATGAAAAAACGGATATTGGACAGGTGATAATGTAAACAGAGACTGTCTATCAATAATGTAGGCCGGGGTTGTCTAGTAGAGTACTACATGCTTAGCAGCATGACTTAAGGACTTAATAGCCACTCGTTAGTGTAAACAAATAAACTAGTGTCATACACATTTGTGCATTGTCATGTCCAGGTAACACAGTGGTATGTAAACAATACCTATCCTAGTCTTTACTGGAAGGTTCTGACGTAACTGGCTGATTACGGAAAATGAGTATACACTGTAAAACAATATTTCTGATTTATCTATCAAACTTTAAAATTATCATTCAGACAAGACCTTCTAAATATGAATTATTTCGTAACTAAACTAAAAGGATATTTACAGTTTTAAAAGGAACTAGACATCGTCTAAGACTGTGGTAACAGTGACGTGAATGTAAATTTCCATGTAAAACAGCAATAGAAAAATTTAATTTGTTGACAAATGAACTGATAAATCAGGTATTAAATCAAGCATTCCTTCCAAGAAATCCCCAGGCCTAGATTTTTAAGTGACGTTGTATTATCGATCCAGAGGGAACAAGTCATAAATGATGTGTTTCTTTATTTTTAATCTAAAATGAAACCATAAGGTAGGGTTTCAAAAATAGTTTTCTTTTACAGTTATCTGGAAATCCTGATGTCAGTTCTGAGTGGGGATCATAAATAGATATAACTGGAACGCGTCCTAGACACCCACGGCTATCCCTGATTGTCTACGTCAATAGCGCGATTTACAGGATCCTAGCAAAAGGCTTCTTACCACACAATAAACAGGACGTGCAGTACGTGTAAACTGTAGTAGACATTACATCATATACTCATTTAAATTATTCAAATTGCTGTTGATAATATCTCCATTCCCAAACAGGTGGACATTCAATAATATCTGCATAAACATTACACATAACAGAAATACACTTAACTAAACACATAATTGCTGTTTGTAATTAACAGTCTTGTACCTTGAAGGAAAATTACTCTACATATTCCAGAATAATGTATTGCTTATCTGTTGTAAAAACATATTGTTATATGTACATAATTATGTAGCTGCTTATTAAATTATCGCTCTAGGCATTTTAACTGATTTTCACAACTCCTTGACACAAAATCGGACATGAGCAAGGCTGGCACTTATACTTAAAGTATTAGCCTTGCTCAAGTCAGGTATATCTTTCATTAGATGAGAAGGGTCAATTTATAAAAAACGTCTGCACTAGGACATCAATAACTTGATCTGAACACGACTGATTAAAACATGTGGGAATGACTGTTACTGACTCAGCTGGCTTCCTACATATATCTTAATATCAACGATAACAAAATGGCATGATTATTACAATAACCACAGCAAACGCACGTAACTGAAAACAAGTGCGTTAAAAAGAAAGTTAAAAGTTATAAAATACTGGTTAAAATTAAAAGAATCCAAAAATTGTATATTGGCCACATGTTTA
>JAUMHH010018562.1:0-25114 GCA_032359455.1 Chlamys rubida | reverse complement strand
TCCACTTCATATTTCAACAACAAAAATAAATACTGTAGGACTCAGGTGACCGTTAAGGCCCATGGGCCTCTTGTATATATTTCAGTATGTTTCTTTGCCTGCAAACTACGTATACGGTATAATTATATATGTGCAAAAAAAATGAATTTGAATTTATAACAATTTGAGGTTCAGTGTTCGAATACTGGTCTAGTCCCTGTTGATGTTTTTTTTTCACTCGGAACACTGTTGTTGATTACATTTTGTTTATTTCATCTTCATTGTCTTTTTAATTAAAAGTCCCGGAAGGCATGGTTTTCTGTTCAGAAATGATTCATCAAAGATACAGCGATGCTGGAATAGAGTTTCCAATGTATAGTTACAGTAATTGGCAGTGGCACGAGAATCCTTAACCATTTGGCACTTAAATATAGCTAGTGTAAATATCAAATTACGTTTCTGTTTTCTATTACGATATAATTTAGCTAAATTCAGCTGCATTAGAATGTTATATTTCGATCGTAGTTCCCAAGATGGACAAAGTCCAGTGTTTTATGATTTTATCATAGAGTATGTATATATGAGGGGTCGCAGTGGCCTAGTGGTTAAGGCGTCTGACGTTCTGCTACCACTAGCCCTTCACCACTTGGTCGGGGGTTCGAGACCTACGTGGGGCAGTCCCCAGGTACTGGCCGTTGGTCGTTGGTTTTTCTCTGGGAACTTCGGCTTTCTTCCACCATCAAAACCTGGCACGTCCTTACCAGTAAATGACATAGCTGTTAATAGGTTAAACGCACCAACAAACCATAGGAAATGGTTATATGAAAAACACACAAGAAAAGACTTTTGTTTATATTGAGGCATTTTTATTTGTGTTAAATCACACTGTTGTTCCTTCTTGCCCGATAAATTACTACAATATTTTTTTCATGTTTACTCTGCCGTTGAAACAAATTGCATGGAAATGAGAAGATAAAGAGACACTGCTGCTTTTATTTGAGATGTGAATGATGCAAACATATACATCAGACTTATCATAAATCCGATGGAATATCAAGGACAATTGGAATATTGTTCATTATTCCATCCCTTGTGACTGACGGGACGGACATTCCCTACCTCTAATCGCCGTTAGTAATGTACCATTCTATCAGACATGAGTGATGGAATTTAGAAATTTTTTAAAACTCATTTTTATTCCTTAACCACATGATTACCCTTCATGTTTAGGATTATTCCTAATTATAGACATTAACCTCCCTTTGTATATGGAGCAGGTGCTCTTTGTGCACTCCTATATCTGACTGCGTATGCTTGTCCGGGTGCTCCACGTGATCCACGTTGTCCAGCGTATCCCTGGACCCCTTGTCGTCCGGGTAGGCCGGGTTCCCCCATGCCTCCCTGTGGGCCATGTGGTCCCGGCACTCCTGTAGGTCCTGGTTCACCCACGTGTCCTGGTGGTCCCCTTGATCCTTCCTCACCGTTCATACCTGGGAATCCTGGAGTTCCAGTGTGTCCTGTTTCTCCCTGCATTCCGGGGTATCCTGGATTGAGTAAACATTATAAAGTTACATACCATTAACCTATATTTAAAATAATTGCCTATATAGAATATATAAATGATTACCTAATATATAATATATGAATAATTATCTGTATATAATATACAAAATAATTACCTATATATAATATATAAATAACTGCCTATATATAATATATAAATAATTACCTATATATAATATACAAAATAATTGCCTATATATAATATGTATAAATAATTGCCTATATATAATATGTATAAATAATTGCCTATATATAGTACTGTATACCGTGAAAGTTTTTATACAATTTATCATTCTCCGTTAAAATCCATGTGAAGGATGAAATTGACAGTGGGTTGAAAGGGAATTTCACCAGTGAAGGATAAGTATTTAACTGTGTAAATTCTTGCCAGGAAAATGCACAGGAAAATGGATAAAACCATGTAAGTTACATGCAGTGCGTGCGTTTTTTGTTGGATATGTGTAATCTGTACAATTGCTCCCCTTCCACCTTAAATCGCATCAAAGTACAGGGATGAGATGAAATGTGGTAAGCTTAAACCCTTTCACTCCTATGTAACTTAAGTAGACTCTACCATGCATTGATCTAGATGAGTTCATTAAGGTCTGCAGTGGTGAAAGGGTTGAGGGGAGCAATAATCATCAGTGTTGACTACAAGTGTCAAAGTAAGATTTTTCGTGTAATACAGTGTAAGGCACAGTATTTAAAACGGCAAGTGCTACAGACCTTGTGGTCCATAGTGTCCTGGCTCGCCCATGGCTCCCTGGGGTCCGTTTGGTCCCAACTGTCCCTGTTCACCAGGCTGCCCTTGTTCGCCTGTCTCCCCTGTCGTCCCCTTCTCTCCCTGCTCTCCCATTTGACCCATTTCTCCCTGTGCTCCTGTATCACCCTGTGGACCTTGAGGGCCATGCTCTCCTGGTGCTCCTGCCTCGCCCACCTCACCTTGGTCACCGTTTTCGCCCTTGTAGCCTGGGTATCCGGTAGCCCCCTGAGGCCCGGCAGCGCCAGTATGTCCAGGATGGCCAGGGGCTCCTAAAAGGGCACAAGTGTCAATTACAATGATTTTCAGCAGTGTAATTAGATTATCGGAAAGTGTTAATACGACTTTTCAATGCTTAAAGCATCTCTACATGATGCCAAATATGGTCACATGAATGGTATCAACAAACTACAATTTAAAAAAAACTCTACATTACGCAATGACAATTTTAGTGTGAAGTAGTGTAATACGTAAAACGGTTACATAGAAGAAAAGATGAAATGTGCATTTATTATTTGTTTCAAGAAAGACAGTTGTATTTTCTTTATGAGATAAATATTTGAATTGATTGTCACCTCCCCACTTAATATACATCAGTACACTTGTGCCGAGTAAGATGAGGAGTTTGGTTAAAAAGGGACTCAGATAAGCCGATTTACTTTAAATTACATTTCCTGCAAACTGCTTGACAGCTTACAACCAAATTGAAGTCGTAACATAGGAAAAGAAGGGATGTTGCTATCAGGAAAGGGTAAGCTCACGAACGGATGCTTAGCATGTTGGAATCAGAAATTATGTTTTCATATGTCAATTTAAAAACATATGCCAAACCATATAAACTTATTACCGGTAACAATAACAATTTTGACCTTTGTCCTCCGAAACCAGGCGTGGCTTATCTATACAATGTGATAAATGTTTTACTGCACGAATTTGACAAAATTGCATTTCAAGTAAGCTACCTGGATTCTTTAGATTTAGGTTATATACCAATCAATTATAATAGGTGTTAATTAATATGCGTTTCGAAAATAATTTAACATTTAATATTCTGTTAATATAATTAATATAATATTTGCGTAGCCTTCAGTGAAAAGTTGAGCACATCATATTAACATCTGTGAAGGTATTTTAAGCTAATTTTTTATTTTGGGTATTTCTCAAATTTTGTTTAGTAATAGTGTACTGATGTATCTTTAAAACATTTCGGACTTGAGCTTGGCTACATGAAGTAGTCGTGTTCCGATCTTAATTTTGTCTTGAAAGAACTGAAGTGTCAATCGATCAAAGCATCTTTAATCCGATTTTTTATTCAGACATATTTCAAACGAGATTTTTTTTTTTTTTTCACGAACTCAAATCTCTGCAAATATTGAATTGTGAAAGTAAATAACTAATGACGGTAGCAAAATAATTTAACACTGCAGTACCCAATTTCGGGCCAATCGGTTCCTATCTTCCTTTTCCGTGTCATGCACAGAAAAGGCCGAGCGTGGTCCGATTGCTGTCGGGCGTGGCTTACCTTCGCTTCCTGCTGGGCCTGGGGGTCCTGCAAGATATACGTGCCTCTTTTTCCTCGTTTTGCCATCCTCTGAAATAGTGAGATCAACACTTGTAGCAAACATAATCCTGACTGCACTTGGTAATTTATTTCATTGTCATTTCTGCCTTTACCCGAAATCTGGTTAAACCAAAATTTGATTTTATCTTAAATCTGATTGTAAAACTGAAATTACATCTTGGCATACCCAATTGTGGGTTATATTGGAAATTTGACTTGATCGAATTCAGAAAAACCAAAATCTTACTTACCAAAACTTGGTGTTGCCAAAATCCAACTCTACCAAAATCTTACTATAAAAAGGATGTCTTTTTATACCTTTCGTGTTGAATTACATGACAGGTTTCTCCATAGTTATCCCTAGTTTATCAACATACTGTTATATCTGACCCTAGGGTTTAGTCTCTGTATTGTCAGTAGAGTCCTCTATTGGTTCATTGTATCACAGTGAAAATATATCTATGTTTTACAATTTGCAGGAAGTTGAGTGTTCTGTTGTCTGTATCAGCTTGAAGGTTACATAATAATGAGTTCAAACTAAGTCAGTGGATTCCGTATCAATACCATGAGCTCAAACGAGTACATTCATCATAGTCCAAGAGTTTTCATCCCCACCGCGAATTAGAATTTATGGGTAACAAGCAGTTCTCAGACCACAATTAATTCTACTACATGTTACTACTAAAGGGAAAAAAATAATCAAAATATTTTAAAACTTTGCACAGGCTCTGGTTACTATTTCATATTGTAGATATATTCAAACTGAACCTACAGTGAACTGGAAAGTACATCATGACTGGCATTTAAGAAAGATAATTTCATTTGAATGTCACTACCCTGCATGTATTACCAAAAATTCACAAAATATCAATACGCAAAGCCCCATAACTCATTGTGTCCTGCTGCCAATACAATCTAGAAAACTCAAAAAAAAATCACCAGAATAGATATTGATAAATAATTCTATGTAAAATAGCTGTACACATACCTATCATAGATCCCGACCGGAAGTGTATTTGTGTTCTGATGCCTAAGTAACTGTATTTACCGTAGCCAATGCGATTGTCAGCTTTACCACGCGTTATGCAGAGACGGGAGAATTTTGGTACAGTTGGTCTGTTTCGCACATCCTGATGTGTAGAGCGTTATTGTTCATTGTAGGGTTTACATTGATTGAAAGATCGAATGTCGTGTATTTTAAGAAGAAACAGAGATCGTGGTCGAAAAAAAGAAATGACATTTTGCGTGAATATAGGAGGTTTCTAAAAGATAAATTATTCATCTTTCCAACTTAAGTAAGCATTTGTTATGCGATTAAGTTAAGTGAGGTCGACTTTTCAACATCGAGTGCTTTCCGCTTTTCTCGTATATATTTACCATCATTGGGGATGGCATTTTTACAGAGTTGATCTCAACCCCTAAAATGTCTTAATATTTACATACCAACTGTAATAAATTCTCGAATCCCTTTGGCATTAGTCTTAATAAGTACATTTAACATCGTCTATTAGATTATTATCACTACCACAAGTTAGAAATGATCCTGTATCAAGTGAATTATATTAAGCATATTTGATGATAATCCATTTTATGATGTAAAATTCCCGTATTATCAACTCTAATTGTATTCTGCATAGAACCTGAGCTGATATATCTTAACAAAAAATTCGTCAGCAATTTACTGATATCAACCGAAGTGATAGCCCGAGCTTCCTCTGGCCCCGACACCAGACTTAGACATTTTGGCAGGTAGATCTCACACCAGACATCTTTCTGTCAAAATGGATGATGTCGGGGCCAGATGAGAATCAGGCTACCGGAGTGAATACGTTTAATGCTCAAGAGTCGATGAATGTAAACAAACATTCAACTTAGTCCATGAGTTTGTATAGTTATCCCAAATTAGAACATTTACAAGTACCAACCTTAATGAATACATTTGGTCCGGGAATTTGTGATTGATACCGAGAGTAAAAGATATCATCTCGGGGGGAACAACGAAACATGGTTTCTTTAGTCTGTTTCTTATAAACTTGAGAAAAAAAATCTTTTAAACGCAAAGAAATATTATATATTACATGTCAATATATTAAACAAAATCAACCGATATAAGTAAAATAGACACTACAATTCCTAATTATGGGAATTGACATATCTAACAGCCACCTTTTATATAAAAATAAGTTAACAATGCAATTACAAGGCAGTGTACAGTCAAATCTTCGCCACAGGTAACTACCGCCATTAAAAACATCGATGCATTTTCGATGATTCTGTTTAATTGTAATTACTTGCTTATGTACTCTGTAAGCAAATAATTAACAAAAGAAAGTAAACTCCTCTGTCTGACAGTGATAAATCTACATGCGAGTCCTGGGTCCTGCACTCGTAGAATTTTGATTTGACCCATAGAATTTCTGAAAATACTGAAATTTAACATGATGGGACCCATATCTTTTAACCATACAGTGGCAAAAGACCCATACACACTAATTGTAGACTTATCACTTACTCCCCTATGTTTATATAAGTTTATGGTGCTCACAATGTATGCTTCGTATCCCGGCCACAATGGTTTCTTACCGTTCGTGGAGTAGTCTTGCGTCCCTGTACAATTCACGATATGATAACTGTTAAATCGTCTTCTTCGAAGCCGCATGTTCGCCTTTTAATTTGTCTTGATAAATGTCGCATATTTTGCAGAAAATCGTTTTGCGTTGTTTTTAGCGATACCTTGCCCGTCACTGTACCCAAATTGAATCCCATTACAAAAAATAAGAAATCAAGGACAACATGGAGACGCACCATCTCATAGGATTTGAAAGAGATGGGGCTTTCATGGAGCGAGGCACAACACGCTGCCAATGACAGACACAAATGGAGACGCATTGTTGATGCCTGATGTCCCATACGGGACGAAGAGGATTAAGTAAGTACAAAAATAAGTTGCATACCTATTTAAATAGTATTAACTAGTCGTATCATTTGTAGTATGTCACGTTTGATTTTTTTTCTTTTTTCTAACCAAATAAAACATAGATTTTCTTTAAAACAATTGCTGACAAAAATAATTCAAATTAATTTGCATGCTTATTGTAGCTAAACGGTTTAATAAATGACGATAAGCATTTCAAGAAGCCGACTTTTTTTAACTTATTATTTTAATAGGTATTAACATAAGAAGGATAACATTTTCGTTTCCTATCAATGTATTCAACTATTTCATATTTTCTTGGTTTCTGAATATATAAAATTCAAACATATATTTTACGAATCAATTTAATATTGTTTGTTTTAACAACGGACAAAAGGGTTGTTTTTAAAAGAAGAATGTTTTAATGTTTTTCTTTATCATGAACTATGAAATTCTGTCTAATAGGTGTCAATTTGGGTAACGTGACAATATGTTTATTGTATACCAATGACAGAACCAATGCAAACCAAAATATGTTTACTAATCTAACCATCAGTCCCAGCCATCACTCATAACACAGTTAAAGAAAGCATGTTATGTTTGGTGGAATGGAATTAAAAAAACTAGACCTAAATCCATTCGCCGAATTAAAGAATCCCCGCTCCACTGCCAAAAACTGTAACTATGAATTGAAAAAAAACCTTGTTAAACGGCATTACAATACCTTAATAAATCCTTTCTGAAATACACCAATACCTTGCTGAAGCTTAATTCAAAACGATAAGGGGGATGAAATGAACAGAACGAATCGAAAATAGTTTTCGGAGAGTAACAAATGCAACGGGGTTAGGACTCGAATCCAGACATTCCGGGCAAAGTATACGGTCGCTCTAACCTTATCAGCGATACCTGCTCTGTTCCAGTTCTATTACATTTATATCCAAAAAGAAATATTAGGGAAATGACTCTAAGAAAAAAACTACAGCAGAATTATCTAGTGTTGTGCTTGCAGAGGGACAGGTATCCTTTGCCACTTTTGTTCCCATAAAAATATCCAGAGCATACGTTATTTTTAGATGAATTTGTTTCTAAATCCCTAAATCAAGAAGAAGAAAGAAGTTTTAAAACTGGTGAATATTATTTCAAAAAAGATAACCCCCCCTCCCCCCATATTTTGTACGGTTTGCATTGGATCCGTATGCATTCATTAATACAAACGTCTTTTTTGTACCAACAGCTAAAAATATGCAGTTTGCGACTGGTTTCCGCATGTATTTTGTTAGAACCACGTGATTATATCCTAAAAAAACCACTAACGAGGCAATTACGGACGCGCTGATCTTCATATGTTGTTTTTATAACGTGCCTCGGTTATTAGCTGTGGCGGTAAAAGGTATATGCATTTCCCAACGTCGTTGTTTATTAGAGATATTTTAAGGATAATTTTTCAGAAAAGTCAGCTTGGTCAAATACATGGCCATTAATATATGTAACTGTCATAAATAACTATCCGATTAATTAACTTTACAAGTCGAGGCAAGGTAAATCCTGAGACCCATTCATCTGAAAGTACAACTGTCCTATATCATATAAAGATACATCATGTCTCGACTTTACTTGCACCCATTCAGGACAAGATTTTGCGGAAGTCAATCGGCAACCCGGCGTCATTGATATATTACGTCATACTTAATTCACGGAAAAATATGGGAATTCCAAGTATAAAACACGTTGCTATGTTTCGCAAGACGTCCCTACTCATTTTTAGACTGTATGGTCTGCTGTAGTTTTATTCTTCTCTCCGTCAGGCTTCGCTTTCGAAATTCAAAGTATCAAAAAGCGCAGCCTAGCGGAAAGAAATGGTACTAAGGCAGATAATCCATTCTATATGCTTACTGTAAGACAGCACAGAATACTTATCGTTGAAATGCATATACCTTATACTTTTTCATTCCTTTGAGTAGAATTTACCTACAATAGAATCTCGTTGCTCCCGATACATTTTAGGGTGTGATAAAATCCTCGAAATAATGAGGTAAACAGATTTTCTGATTTATTTATAACAATCCGGATGAATCGGGTTTTTTTTGGATCAACGAGATTCCAATGTTTACCTGAAAGGCTATTTCTAGCACATCAGTAATTTCCGACGATGGGAAACTAGTTAGAATTAGTTGCAAACAAATGAGTCCAAGAGGGGATATTTTTTTTAATGTTTTATTTTTATCGCCACAGAGCAACAATTACAATTAGTTTTCCTCTTTCTTAACGTATTTCGGTTGTGTTTTTGACACTTTGTTGTCGGAACACTTTATTGTCGGAGAAGGAACGTTTACTACCAAATGACAAATATTTTCAAGCGATGGAATAGAACAAATGAATGAAATGTATTGGAATTTCAAAATGTCTTATTTAATAAATACATTCGTATTTAACCCTTGTATGGGGCTGCCTGGTATCCTCCCTTGTGCGGGGCAGGGGCTGGTTGGTATTTAACTGGAGCTGGTTGATAAGCTTTAGATGGAGCAGGTGCCCTGTAAGCTTTAGATGGAGCAGGTGCTCTGTAAGCTTTAGATGGAGCAGGTGCTCTGTAAGCTTTAGATGGAGCAGGTGCTCTGTATGCAGCAACGTAGTATTGAGCAGGCTGGCCTGTGTATCCTCTGGGTCCTGGGGCACCTCTGGCTCCCTTATGGCCTGTGTGTCCTGGGTATCCTTGAGATCCTTGTGGTCCTGAGGGGCCATGAGGGCCTGCCTCACCCTGTGGCCCGGATGGGCCTTCTGGTCCTGCAGGGCCCATTGCGCCGGTTTCTCCCTGTGGTCCTGGTGCTCCCTGATCTCCCTTCTCTCCCATCTGTCCTGGTAGCCCTGGTGGTCCAGCGGGTCCATCCTCTCCCTTGCCTCCTTCGGGACCAGCTGGTCCAACTGCTCCTGGCATGCCTGGGAATCCTGTATCTCCCTGTGCTCCGGTGTGTCCCACGTCACCTTGTGGGCCGGCTGGTCCATAAGGTCCTGCTTCTCCCTGTTCTCCTGTGAAGCCCTGTGGGCCATGTGGGCCTGGGCGTCCTGGGGCACCAACAAGTCCCTGCTCACCAGCATCTCCCTGTTCTCCGTTTACACCCGATTCTCCTTGAGGTCCAGGGGGACCGTCCGCACCAGTTTTGCCCTTTTTACCTACAAGAAGGGGTTTTATTAGACACACCCATACGGAAAGCGAGTCTCAATCAACACAATTCGCGAAAGCAGCGAGAGAATTGCGACCGCGTGATGTCATTTCTGGCGACACGTTTCACAAATAATCAGCAAAACAGCAATAATAAATATTTTGTGCAATTCAGTCCTCTCTATGCACAAATCTTTGAGTCTTTAAGTATGACCGATTTTATCGATTTCATTGATATCATTTGAACGTTGAGATTCGTTTTAAACAGAATAAAATATAACGAGTAAATAAAGATATTACCAAGATCATTTAGATTTCTTTAAATCGTGCTTTTGAATTGTATAATTTTTAGACCGCTATGATTTTGTAAATTTCAAGTTAACTACTGGACACAAGATAGTAATTCACAAAAAATTGACTGTTGAAACAAAATGGGGTGTATCAAAATAAGAAATAAAAAAATAAACTTACCCGTCATACCGACTGGGCCGGGGGGACCCCTAGCTGCGGCATAGTAGTAAGCCCCGCTCCTCTTCATTCGGTGAGCTGTATCTATGGCTTCATCGTCGTCTATAGCATGAAAAGAAAAGTGAAGGATTGGTCTTCTACCGAGCGAGAGACCTCGTCTACCGAGAGTAAGACGTCCGATTGTGCTTTTTTACACATAACTCCATCACTGAAGCATCGCACTTACTTCATAATTTACAGTAAAACCTCGATATAATGCTGCTCGTTTAATTTGCCACCTAGCTTATCGCAAACATATTTCAAGGTCCCTTTTTGTAAAGAATTCCTTTACACCTTTCCCTCAATTTATCTCTAAACTCCTTTATAATGCCAACATCTTATTTTTGGCAAATAATGGCAGTATAACGAGGTTTTACTGTAATGAACATGCTACTGACTTTACTGCGAACACGGATTGTTATATTACTGCCCAAGGATAGACGAAGCATACATTATTCACCATATGATATTATCAATACATTTTTATAAGTTTGTATATTCTCTATATTTTGAAAATATTTCTAAACACAATATAATGTTAGAATTATTTAGCCACTTTACCCCCACCCCAAACAGGTTACATTATTTAAGTGTCACTAATGTTAAATGCATTTAGTACCAATATACGAATAAATGTGACTAGTCTCCAAAATAAAATAAACTTACCAAGCAAGTTTTTAAAAGAATAATCTGTTTTTCCTCTTTAACAGAGGATCAAGTGTATTAAATCTTAATTTTTTAATATCAACCAAATCTCGAATACATGAGCTATATTTAGTGAAAATATAAGATTAACTGTTTAATCACCAAGATAAAACTAACTGTTTTTAGTCACTTATTTGGTACTGACTAACGAGTATTACTTTATAAAGGTAATATGCAGTTTGTCTGGTCTTTCTACTATACTGAGCATACGGCAATATCCTATGCATCAAATATGATAGTATTGAACAGCAAACAGCCTATTTGATTTAAAACCGTGACTTTACAAATGACGATTATTTTGTATACCTATTGAAGCAAGGTTATGCTATTCTGTTATTTTTCCATTTTAAAGGGGCCTTTTTATTTGCTATGTAATTCGTTTAAAAAATGTTTTCTAAAAGATTATATAAATAACAAAAAAGAAAAAGAAAAAGGAAAAACTGCAATTTCACAATAATAATAACAATAATAAATAAAAGCAAATAAATGTAAAAAACACTTACCCCCTTGGATTATTCCGGCAACAAGGTCATCTAAACGTTTCTGTAACCCCTGAATCCTGTTTTCAAGTTCTGCTAAGTCTGCTGCACTTGGCGCTACATACGTGGCCGCAATGCCCAAGACGAAGAGAATTACACAAGCCTTCATGGTGACGTAGAATTTACTGCTAGTGAGCCTGGGACTGACGAACTGGGGCTTGATGCGATCTTATATACCCCTTGCTAATTAGCATGTTGGACCCCGCTCTCCCTATCGCTGGAAGGCATATTGCCCGAGCTAAGAAATGCTGTCTTTGCATTCTTGTTTGTCTACTTTAAATAAACTGGTCCAAAACCAAAGCGCAGTTGTTTAGATAACGACTGTTGAACAGTGATAATGTGCATTTTATATTACCATCATTTTTATGTTACGCTAAAGTATGTTTTTATTGTTTTAACGATTCAACTTTTTAACAATTCAACATGGTTTTGATGATGAGTAATATAATAAATTAATATATAATTATATGCAATTTTCAAAGTTTGTTTTATACAATTCCTAAGACGAAAACTATGCATAAATAAATGAAGTAAATTTAAACTGCTACCAGTCTGAAAATTGGATATTCTGGATATTCGAGTTAAAACGGTCAATACAGAACTTAAATTCAGCGAGTTTTCCTTACCTAAGGTTCTTAATGAACCCCGTATCACTGCCAAAAACGGTAACTATGAAGTGGAAACTATTCTTTCTTGCATGGCAACAGTGGAATTCACTAGTGTTTTGCCTTGGACAGGGAACCTTAATAAAGACATGTGACGGTCGTCATCATGACCTAATGTTCAGCTTTTCAAGATTCAAGTGTCAAACAGGATTATAGATTTTCTTTTCTGTGTCTTGTCTTAGTTCCTTGGTGATCTGACTACGTTTACGAATGTTGCAGGAAATATTTTCTCTCCAAAGCACCCGGAATTGTTATTTTGCATTCTTTTGTGTCCTGGAAACCTTTAAAACACATTAATGCCTAATACATAAAATCTCAACATATACCTAAATTCTGCAGAAACACATTGTATGCCTTTGAAACTTACATACTACATCAATATATTCAGAAAAATACATTTATATTGACGGCAAAACTCATAAAACATTAAAGCACTACATAATAATGATTATTGCACATAACGGTGTTTTTTAATGCATTGTGATGGGCCGTTAAGAATCAAATCATTACAATAATAATTTTTAATGCACATACGATGGTTTTTAATGCAATACTTTTTTTAATATATGTAATATGTTTCTGAACGAATGATATTGTTTTGGAAAGCAAGTAATACGTTGTTTGAATGTAACTAGTATGTTTTTGAACGGGGAGTTTAATTAATAAATGGAAATGAAATACTGCATATGTTTTTATTTGTAATACGTTTTATTGAAATCGATAGGAGATCATACAATCAATGCATAATAATTGTTTTAAATAAAAACGACAACAGTCTTTTAATTTTTCCATCTTGAAAAGATGGCCTTTGATTTCATCTTAGATTTTCCTTGTATGTTAGTGACTTTAAGTTTTAACTGGCATTGTACAAACGCTGACGATTGCAATAATATTTTATCAATAAAAAATAACGAATTGAATGTGATTATCTGTTCCCATATAACTCCTAACAAGAAAGACATGGTAATTATTTTTAGTGTTTATACCCAGAAAAGAAAAATGAAATATATTTATCTCGTCACTTTCATATTGAATACTATATTGTTCTATATCAATATATTATGTCAGTGACTGCAAATTAGCTCTTAACACGGTATCTATATTTTCCCAGAGAAGAAAGATGAAATAAATATATATCGAAGCGTGCTTTATATAAACTATATTGTGCTCTATTCACATGTTATTTTAGTGACTGTTAATACACCCACTGTTATCACTAGGGATAACAGGTTAATTTTGCCGTATGCCAACATGCTTGTTTTGTATGTCTTACTTCCCTACATGCATAATTGAGCACCAATGTTGCAAAACCAGGTGCTATCAGAGAATGACGTACATTAAGTGGCGAAGCAAACCGCAAATGCCGCGCCAGGCGTGACGCGTATAGACACGTGTATGGAGTCGGTGAACTCTCATGAAAGCAGACGCTGGCAGATTGCAACTGACCATAAACGCTGAGTGTACATTAAACCACGGCAAACCTGATGAGGCCAAAATCAATTGTAAATTTACCTCATACACCCCTGAAATTTCATAATGAACTATTCCAACCTATGAACTGGAACTGTTCAACTGTGTCTTCAGGGGTAAATAAGTTAATTTACTTAAATGCTGTATGCATGGACATTTTCGCCCAGTCAAACTTTCGCACTTAGCCTGTAAAATCCAAATTCGCCCAGTTTTGTTTCGCCCTTCACATTTCATTACTACGTCTTATATGTTGTTTACCAATGTTCGCTGAAATGATATAATTCGCCCTCATAAGGCAGGGCGAAATAAGCGAAAATTGAACTGCAGCGAAACTTTGCCGGAATACAGTATTCAAGCGAGTTCATCATTCAAAAGAAACACTATGGCTTACATACAATATAATAGCAACTTATATAAAAATGTGAAAATATATTAAAGAATTGTTTAAATTTGAGATGATTAATTCTAAACAGTGTATATACAATATCATATAAAATATGACTGAATGAATACTGAGCAAGTCCAAATTATATAATTGAGACTTATTTGTTAAGTTGTGTGTAGATGACACAATTTATTTAAAAATATATATCCATACTTTTTTGTTGACCCTTCATGCATTCTTGCGGGAAACTGCTAGCTACCTCTTTTTTTTTTTTTTTTTTACTTTTTCTTTCTTTTGTTTTTTGATGGGAGGATTCCATCTTACAAGGTTTATAACAAAAATCTGTACGATTACTACATATGCTCCAACGCTTGTTATTACTACCTATAGTATTCATCAGGTTAACTCTGTGTGCCAAAAACGTTGAGCGTATTCTGTAACCGTAACCATCATCAAAGACATGCATTTCAGTATCAGAGAATGTTGGAAAGGTCGTCAGCACCGAGTCAATTAGAAAACCATTATATTTAGTGCAGATGGATCGTTTTTATTGAATCTACTATCATTACAGTTGCCTCATATTCTATCGGACAAAACACTGAAGATCGCAGCCGTACTTTTATTTTAGATACGATATTTAATGTTTGGTGTTTATTGCAGCAATAGCTTGACGGTCAAAATGACATTTCTTGAAGTTTATAGTTTTGTTAGTTTGAAACTTTAAAATCATAAATGATATTTTTTCTTCTTTTTTTTTCAGTACAATGTTAGGGCACACAGGCACTGTGAAATGAATGTTGTATCTTTCATTTTCGTCAGACTATCACATCTGTATTGTACAATATCATACCTTATATTTGTGTTAATTTAAGTGTACATATACTGTAATTAAATTTTTTCTTTTCTTTTCACGATATATCTATATTCGAATGTTTTCAAAAATGTTCTAGCTAATTCTAATCCCCTAGCAGTTATTGAAACAACATCTTCTCAATCGCGCTATTCAAGTTCTCGCTAATATTAAAGTGAAATTGAACGCATTGAACAATATTTTATGTAATGTAAGAATGGCAGATTTAAGATAATAATTTTATGGAATACATATTATATTTCAATCCCTCTGTGAATAAATGTTTCTATTGAAAACTCTTGGCATAAACAACTATAGGAGGATACAATACATTCTTTTCCCAGAATGTGATATCTATTGATTATTCCAGGATTGCATTTGATTTTCTTTTTTCAGTCGCAGAATTTTATGCAATGTAATAACGTTGTAAAACAGTTTTAATTAACAAGGCATTGATAACAAACTAGTAGCAATAGCAGATGTCTGACCCAGTAACAAGATCACTCTTAATACATACTTGAATGTAAGATGTATAGGGTTTCTAAGGTTGTCAAGTATTTGGCTATCCAAATGTGTACAGTTATCAACAGAATTGTATAAACGGTCTGAAGAATACATCTAACATCAGTGTACACAGATTGGACAGAGTTTAGTTAATTATTGATGTTTTTTGTACCAAAGTATCAACTCCAAACATTTTAATTTTTTCATAAATATATATTATCTACTTTTCTTTTCTATTAAAAGCTGATATTTTGATTTTTGGCATGTGGTTCAAACATATAGAACGCGAAATACTATCAGGGTTAGCCATTATTTTTTTAGATTTGTTTATAATATTATACACGTCATTTACAAGACTGTACTAATAATTAATTATGCTAAATTATTTCAAAATAATTAAAGATCTAGATATTCGATTACTGAGGATTCAATGATAAAACTATATATATATATATTTATTTGAATCAAAAGTTATAAATGGCTTTAAAGACATGACATACTAGCTACAAGCATTAACGGGAAATTATTGAATATAATTATGTGTTAAACATTATTTATACAACCTGACATCTTGTCTCCTTGACTCAGAAGACAACATTTACCTAACAACTATTCCCCATGATGTTTTAGGGAGTATTATATAAAAATTTGCCTGAAAACTATTTCTCTGTCTGATATTTTAAGAAAAAATTCTGACAAATATTAGTCATTTATTTGCTAAAATATTTATTTGAACATATAGTTTTCCATGTTTAGAAATATGATAGGATATTTATGCTGTCGCACCATACCGTTTCCGGGATTTGTTTTTCATTTCATTATTTTAATATTTAAATATTGAGTTTATGAGCAAATTTTTAAGTATGGATATGGATATGGATTTTGCTCAAAAAGCATAAAACTATTGAAATCTTGATTAGGAATACATACTATACCCTTTAAATACAAAATAAATAATGCAGTATCATTTATATTAAAAGTGTTCCATTTTGAGTACCGTTCCATTTTAGGTACCCTCACCCTACAGTTATATCAAAAGCGAAATCAGGGGAAGTAATGTCTGCAGACAGTGGGACAGGGATCCTTTTAAAATATGCATCCTTCAAATCAGATGCATTTGTGCAAGTGCGTCAACACATTGATACTACGATGTACTAAGAGTAATGTAATGTATTGAAATACCCTCACTGATGTCTTCTGTTACGCCCAAACGTTTGATTACAGATGTGCAGTCAGAGATAGGTCTTTGGCTAACAACTCCGGATTGTTTTCTTATAACTAAATGTGTGATGTGTTTGCTCTGATCTTTTAAGTCACTGTTTGAACCCTTTGTTACTTAATCATACACCACAAAGGAAGTGTCATTTTGCAATGGGCGAGTATCGGTTTTTACAACAACTTAATTTGGTTACTCACTCGAAAGAAATTTATATGGTTATATAATTTTGTGATTATATGAATTCGTAGGGTTAAAAATTTGCGATTTCGGACCGGGAAACAAGTCTGCAAAAATTGGATTTTGTGCAACGAGGTTGCTAGTTTTTTTAATAAGTGCTTACTGTCTTCATATTTTCTAATACACATTTTAATGGCGGAATTCCTAGCGTACTATCTGTTAGAAGGTCATAAAATTTGCTGTTTCTGTTGTATAAAAGATAGCAAAGTTCGAAACATCTTATCTTATCTTGCTATCTTAATTTATGCTTTAGTAGTTTTTGAAGCCTTATTTAAATAATGCAGCTATTCAAACAAAATGCTCGAATTGCATTTGGTTTTTATTCGTTATACTACGCCCACAAAGATGGGTTATTTCACGAAGGAAAACAACAAGAGTAAACAAACCTTTTTAAAAATTAAATTATACTTTATACTTAACAGATATTGAGACTTAAACACAGATGGTAGGTATACAACTCGTGCACATTTATGAACAGGTTGCTCGAATGGGTGTTAATACTAATAATAATTACTCATCGCTTTTGAAAACCTAGTACACGCAAAAACTTGGCTAACGTTCTCGACCTACTCTAGTTTAAGGGCGGAGAAGCTAATCAAATGAGAGGGGCAGGGTGCGTGCTGAGCAATCTGATTCGGTTGAGTGTGGGAAAGTGACACTCCCATTGAAAACACAAATGTATTTCAGAAACCTGGTACTCTGTTTTATAATGTGCCCCTTTGAAGTCGGCTCTGCTTCGTTTCTTTTACTGTATTACATATGATCTATCTTCAATAATTAGTTTTTTTATGGAATAGTTGTTTAAATGATACCAATTTGGCTAGACTACAGAACTAGATATCCGCATTGAAACCCTATACGTATAATTAGGTTAAAAAGAGATTTACGTGTCTGTTGTTGCTGTATTTCATGATTTTTAAACGTGATCAGTACATCGTCTTTACAAAAACTAGTTTTACATGCTATCGTGTATATTTTAATGAAAACGTTCAACCTTTTTGACCCCTTAGCATCACCGATGAGTCCTAGAAGGACAAAACAGCGGTATGGTGCAGTGCAATTCAGTTTTGGCATGCTGTATCTATTACCAGTTTGTATAGGTGCAATCATGGTGTGTGTTTTACATTCATCACCCCTATGTACAAGGTGGTAGACGTTGCTTGTGGATCACCCAGACAGTCCTAGAGGTTTGCCGTAACCTTAATGACCGCAATTATCCCTTTCGAGTTGTGGCGTGGTTCGTTATAGACACAATTTACTTATTATCAATTTGAAATTAACCGGTACTCTTATATTGTTTTTAAATTCATTTAATTAAGCGGTCTTACGTACCTCCTCTTCTGTATCAGCAGTTGTTTAAACCAATATTGATTTCCACCTTTTTGACCCCTAGCATTACTGAGTCTTAGGCCACGGTCACATCTTACGGTCACGCACGTAGTTGACCGTAGTAACCGCTGCCGTTTACCGTAGTTCAACGCAGTTGACCCTAGTTAACCGTAGTTGTGCGTTCTTCGAACGTAGTTCACACGTAGTTTAACGTAGTTGCCCGTAGTTAGACGTAGAGCGACCGTAGTTAGACGTAGAGCGACCCTAGTTAAACCCTAGCCATTTTTCTTGTAGTTCAACGTAGTTAGCCTATTTAACGTAGTTGACACTACTTAAACTTTCTTTATATTTCCCTTTTTTGCCAATTTTGAACCTACCTCAACCTAGTTGACCGTAGTAGCACTACGGTCAACTACGTTCACAGGAACTACGGTCAACTACCTGCGTGACCGTATGACGTGGCCGCGGCTTTAGAAGGACAAAATGATGTATGGCGTATTCATTTCTGTATAAACTTTAGTTTCCTCATTTTTATAGATGAAATCAAATGTGTGTCTGACGTCCTTCTCTAACGGTCAAACTTAGTTTCGAATGTTGCTTTAATGAGAATTATTCAATGTTTTTTTTTAAATATTTTGTAAATCATTAAATTTCCTCACACGTTGTTTAATATCATATTTCCCGGCTGATTCTTGTTACATATTATCGGAAAAGATTGTTTCTCGCGAAATGAAGGTTCTTTACCGTAGGGAGATATTTCTAAAACGACAAAAAGCATTTCTGAGAGTTGTTTTTATATTGTATTTAAGATTAGTACAAAAAGAGCATTACAGTTCTATCATCCAGGTCAATTTATTCGAAGCAAAGAAATAACTTTCTTCAAATATAAGTTTCAAAATATAACCATCGGACATTTTGGAACATTTTTCATGTTTTTGTTTTTCGATGACCATTCAAAATACTGGTACATTCAATCTTCTTGCATCATGAATTTAAATAGATATGAACATATTCTAGGTTGAAAGTCAGCGTCTCGTTTAGCCAAAGGCATCAACAATCCCCAGGTAAAAAAATGTTCGTTTTTATAGCGATATTTATTTTCATAGATATTTCAATTAGTTTATCGTATTATAAGGGTATATTGTATAATTGTTTCCATAAACATAACAATCAATTTGTATACATAGCATGTGATATCTTTTGTTTATAAAGTTGAAAAATAAATGTAATACCGTAAATATATACTTGACTAACTGTTGCAATGAATTTCTTTGTTGGTGTTTTGTTTTTGTATATTTCATAAAGTCACTCCAACAAATGGTAATTGTATTTATTCTATTTCAGATTGAAACGCCAATGATTGGAGGTAGGCACCGATTTTGTTATGACACTCAAGAAGGGTTTCTTTCTTCTAAAGATAAGCTATTTATAAAGTGAAATGTGTTACGATTTTTTAGGATAAGTCGGCATTCATTTCACTCTTGAGGTATTTAGTTTTAGAACTGATGATAATGATAAATCGGTGTAAGTATGGCACTCATGGGCTATTGCGGTCGACTGGTTCGGTGATACACACACAAAGACAAGGAACTAAAAACACTTGAAATTAGGTACGAGTATAAACTGTGTATCTTCATGATATCACGTTCAAATTAATTGGAGCGACACCTAAACCTCTTGGCCAAATTCCAAGGGTCGAGGCAAATGTAAGGTTAAACACTTTGCCAGCATTGTACAACATAACCCAGATAATTGGGAGCTTTTTTTAACCAATAATCATATCTAGTCATAAACAGCGATTCTCTGTATCAGTGTTATCAGGTTCACGATAGATACTCTCAGACCGTTGTTTGATGCAATACAATGAACTGAGTCATTGCTAGAACGGGAAACAAGTAGATAAATTCAAACCCCTTACATCTGCAGATCCTTCCTCCTTAAATGTTATCGTGATAATTACCTAAGCCTATCTCTTTCAGTGAACCCTTCATATAAGATTCCGTCGTGGTGTAGATACCAATTTCTGCAGTTGACCGTAGCCCATTGACTGAATTAAGGCCAGCCATGTGTGTTAAAAGATTGTGTGGAAACTTCTGGAGTTTTCCGCTAAATTCCTTCCGCCATACATAAGTAATTCGTACAAAGATAAGTTAGTAAGATCGCACTTTAAACTAATTCAAAAATATCCATTTAAACTTATTTTATTCACAGTTTCGTTCATTCTACAGTTGCATATGTACATCACAGCACCCGTAACCACAATGTATACACGGGGTATCCTCTTCGTAGTCCTTTTCGGAATTTGTGTCGCCTTCCGAGTCCAACAGGACACTGCATCAGACCAACTGGTGACAGGTATAAACAACTTTGAACAGCAACTCAAGGACATAGAAGACCTGATCAGCAAGGTACGAGAGGAAGTCTCGCAGGAAGAAGGTAGGAAACCGTCCTGATTATCCGTCTGTCTGCTGCACACTGCAGTATTTCCTGTTTCAACCTTTTATCTATCTTGTGTGTCTCCAAAGAGGTTCTACTGCTTCTTTTTTCTCCAAATGGAGCAGTTTGCCAAAATAGCATTTGCAATCTGGATAAGGTTTTCTGACCTCTCGTCTTTTGTCTACGTGAAAAATTATCAGTCTTTTGACTATCAAGATGACCTTTGGTTCAAATTGAAGATATCGCCATTTCCTTTACTGTTTAGTGGAAGTCACAGTTCGTTATTCCCTTAGATTAGTATAGAATGACAAAGACACTATATGTCCGTTACTTATATAATTAGGTACCTTAGTTTGAAATAATAAATTACAAGGAAATAGCTTATTTTGAGATCAAACAGACTGAAGCCCCAAACAAGCCGTAAAAACGAATTGGCTTCCGAACATGTCTTACCTTTTTTATTGGCGTAATCACGTTTAGTTTTTGCATGAAGCATTGCACTTTTATTTGTGTTGCTGAAGGCTGATGGTGTATCATTTATTTCAATGCATTGATCGTTGTACATACAACACTAGTCATCCCAGATTTTCCTAATAATATTCTTTTGGTAACAATCTTTTGGGCAAAAATGTGATTCAAATACTTTGTAAAGCCGTACTTTATCATTGTTATTTATATATTTTATTTTTATTTCTGAAACGAAAATACCAGTTGTATGAAAAACTACGATTTGTTTCAAGTGATGACAATTTGTATAGAGACAAAATCATCTTGAAAATAAAAATTCTTTTACTATTTGTATCAATTGTACTGAAGGTTAAATGTTACCGTCCGCAGTAGATGTATCGTCCCAAAGTAAATATTGATTGCAATGTTTGACATGAAATATTAATGTTAGAAATAAAGTTCCTTTCTTCAATTAAACGAAATCTCTTCTGATCAAAGCAATTTTAGGCAAGTATACTACAATGTCTAATCAAGCGACAAAAGTGATGATCAATTAAATATAAAAATAATGTCTTTAATGTATTATATTTATTAAATAAAATAATGTCATAGTGATCTTAGCAATTGCATAAATGATTGTACTTGTTTAATTATCCTTGACAAATGAAACCCCATTGTATACAGATTTCAATTAAATATTTTAACATCAATCGTTCACTCTGTGCCATTGAAAACGCACGCGCATAGTCTAGGTCATAGACTTAAACATTTAGCTAGTAGATAAATTGCAATTTTATAAAAAAAAAATATATAACTTACTAGGGTAATTTAATAAGGTAATTTTATTACCAAATTTTTAAGTTGCAGTCACATGTTTTTGTGTTACGCTCATCTTTAAAGGAAATATTAATAGAATAAAACTAAATGATGTAAAAGATTAAAAAAAACTTGATATATTTCCAAAATAATCATTAGAACTAATTAATTTTTGTAATTAGTATTGAAGATATGTGTCTTGAATATTTGTCCTTTCAAAGTTATTTTAACTCGTGGTTATTTAGTCACCAAACATTTATCAAGTTGTTCAAAATCATACAGAATTTAGAAAGTGCATTTGTTATTTTTACATTTGCATCTATATGCCCGTACCGTCATTTTACGTATTGTTTGACGCCTAGAGTTCATGATACGTTATATGGCGAGTCATAGTCATTACAACTGCTAGGTCCAAATTGTGTTAACGATTCATTAAGATGTCCAGAAATGTAATGGACGCTATACAACATTAATTAGTAAGATACATTGCTCCAATATTTAAGTTTATCTATCTAGTAAAGAAACAATTACTTGATAATTACATATATATGAAGTAGACCCTACCCCCAGACCACACACGTATTGGACGTGACTCTAGGCTTGTTGAATATGATACTTATTGGATGACCGAGCAAGTTTGGTTATCTTCGGTATTAATCCGCCAAACAAAAGGCAAAATAGGGGAAAAAACGGCGCAAGCTGGGTTTTTTTGTCAGTCCTTATAATACTATTTTAACTGCATAGTTAGTGACTATATATTGATTTTCAACACTTTTTAATGAGATGTGTAAAATGTAAAAAGTAGTTCCGGTGTATGACGTCATCACTTGTGTAAATCACTATAACCTGGACAAGTTTATCATGAACCTGAACAAGTCTATCACAGGAGAAAAGGCCACAATTTAACTTTGCTGTAATAATGTAGAACATATTATTAATGCTGCAGGGATTTAGATATGTTTTAAGGGATTATATGCCACATTGTTTCATTGTTATGTTTGTGTGTGTCACATAAGTCAGAGACAAACAAGGGTTTATAACAATAAAACATCACTTCCTATGTAACACAGCATATGTATGCAACATGTAAATTGCTTTTCAGTTTACTTATCACACCATTCACATTCGATGTATTTAAAAGATATGTTTATTTATAGATATATTTCGAATGATAATAAATCAACACTTGCGATAATGAATAATAATGAATTAATGTGGAAACTACATACTTGGATAAAAAGCATGTATTAATATGAGGTTGATAGGGTTTTAAATGATATAGCTGATCTGTCTAATCTAAACCTTAATTCATACATTTTAGTTAACACATCTGCGTCTGTCTATCTCATTCATGTGGAAAATGGTACTTTTTGGTACTTTACTTTTAATTGATTGATACAAATACATTATTTAGAACAAATCCATTACTAAAAACCACTCATTTGATTTTGATCACTTCATTACTTTATTGCCCCATTAATGTTTTACCTTATGCAGATACTCCCTGATGTATTACCACTCCATCACTTTACTAAATGAAAAATTCAGTCTTTAGTACAAGTCTCACAGATAAATGTTACTTTATTATTTAAAATCACCCTATGACAAGGTGTTATTCAAACGTGTTATGGTTTTCCACACCGCCAAAATACTTTAACTTATGATAGGACGGACATGTTAACTTTCACAGTACAATAGGTATCGATATTAAGACACCTAAGTGCAATACTCTATGATTGTAGTTAGCATAACGTTATGCCTATACCTTTGTTTAGGATTGTATAACATTTAAAAAAATATATATAATAAACGGTGTAATACTGTATGACTTTATATATAAGCGCAATACAGTACGATAGTATAAATAAATGTTATACTGTACGGCTGTTTACACAAGTGTAATACTGTATGGCTATTTTATGTTTGTATACATAAATGTAATATTGTATGCCTGTATGCATAAATATTATACTGTATGGCAGTATACATAAATGTAATACTGTACGGCTATATACATAACTGTAATACTGTACGGCTATATACATAATTGTAATACTGTATGGCTATATTCATAAATGTAAAAATGTATGGCTATATACATAACTCTAAAACTGTATGGATATATACATAACTGTAATAATGTGTGGCTATATACATAACTGTAATACTGTATGGCTATATACATAACTGTAATACTGTATGGCTGTATATATAACTGTGATACTGTATGGCCATATACATAACTGTAATAATGTATGGCTATATACATAACTGTAATACTGTACGGCTATATACATACCTGTAATACTGTATGGCCATATACATAACTATAATACTGTATGGCTATATACATAACTGTAATACTGTATGGCTATATACATAAATGTAATACTGTGTGGATATATACGTTAGTGTAATACTGTATGGCTATATACACAACTGTAATACAGTATGGCTATATACATAACTGTAATACTGTATGGCTATATACATAACTGTAATACTGTATGGATATATACATAACTGTAATACTATATACATAACTATAATACTGTATGGCTATATACATAACTGTAATAATGTATGGCTATGTACATAACTGTTATACTGTATGGCTATATATATAACTGTAATACTGTATGACTGTATACATAACTGTAATACTGTATGGCAGTATACATAACTGTAATACTGTATGGCTGTATAGATAACTGTAATACTGTATGGCTATATACATAACAGTAATACTATATGGCTGTATTCATAACTGTAATACTGTATGGCTGTATTCATAACTGTAATACTGTATGGCTGTATAGATAACTGTAATACTGTATGGCTGTATACATAACTGTAATAATGTATGGCTGTATACATGACTGTAATAATGTATGGCTGTATAGATAACTGTAATACTGTATGGCTATATACATGACTGTAATAATGTATGGCTATATACGTTAGTGTAATAATGTGTCTGTATACATAACAGTAATACTGTATGGCTGTATACATAACTGTAATACTGTATGGCTGTATACATAACTGTAATACTGTATGGCTGTATA
>JAUMHH010018540.1:0-10802 GCA_032359455.1 Chlamys rubida | reverse complement strand
TTTGGTATATTTAAGGGATAACACGTCGTTTTGAGCACCTATATTGCCGAATAGAGCACAACATTTGGTTTGTTAAAACCAGCTTCATATTCTTATCGCCAGTATAGACACGAAAAAACGATGTATATTCCACATCCTAACACATGTTATTGAATACTACGGTTTTTTTTTAGAAAACGTTCTATTTACCGCTACAACTAGATAGTAAATCCTAGTAAAGGTCTCTGTGAACGTCGATCGCATGCACTAACGACTCGTCACTCTACGGCCAACTGACCAATTTAAAAAGAGCATTCAAAAGGCGGGCTTTTCGACACACCTATACTGGCGCGTGCTCGATCTGTTTGGTGACGAGGCAAACGATTTGGATGGTTCGTCGATATCCTGTTACCAACGTTCCATACGACGAAGTGGGATTAATATTGGCAAACTTTTGACACATAACTATACGTTTTCACGACAAACTAAGGGTATCGACAAAGGTGAATATTTTCTGTGAATACATTTTTGATGTTAACAGGTTAATGTTGCCTAAAAATACGATACTGTGATATTCGAACATCATTTGCATTTGAAATATCGGTACAGTATTTCACTTATGATTCAAGATTAAATAACTCATAAATCAGATGTAAATTTCAGTGATATATTAAAGTAAGGCCATGAAAAAATCGGGCCGCGGCTTACGTGCGGTGGGCGGGGCCTTAATTACACGATTGAACAATGGTTCTATCACAGATTAGAACATGGTTCGTTTCCAATCAAAACATACCTTGCTAACGAATCGTGTTTAAATCTGAAAAATATTGCACAATCCTAAGTTAAGCGCTGATTTAAACAAAACCTGTCCGTAGTAAAACAGTGAACGCTGGTATGTGTCCATGAGTATATGTAACTCTCGCAAATAATGCATTGTCATGATATTTGAGTTTGTTCTGCCTATTAATTTTTAAAATAACAAAATAACTGAGAGCATCCTCATGCAATTAAGCTTCAACAACACAGCAACATATTCATAACATATCTACATGTATGTGTAACAAAAATTGGACGCGGGAGCAAGTGTTGAGATTTTACGACAGAATTAGAGCATGTCAGGTTTGTTTAATTTTTTGGTTAATATGTTTTATTGCGTCAATCACATAATTAAGGTACAAGTGAGACAAAGGTTCTTGATGAAAACATACACCATATACAAAATACCAGATACAGAGTCCATTATAAAATAAGTTTGATACTTTCCCATTTTTGCCGGATCTTGTTCGCTGCTTTTTTGGTCAACATATAGGTCAAATATAGATCAAGATTTCTGTAATTTTGAATAAATGTCTTACATGTAGAGCATGTCAGTTAGAATTGATACATCTCTTCGAATGAAATGTTGTGATTTAGTCTTTCTAGTTCGTAATAACGTGCGCTATGCTGTATTTTGAATTATAATGGAATGGAGGCTGACACATTTCTCTGGTGGTGAAAACATCGTAAACCAACCGTGCGTTAATTTGTATCACTGAGTTGGCCGCCAACAATAACCACCTCAAAATCATAGGGGACATTGCTAGTTATCCTCCTGTAAGGTAGAAGAGGATCCTAGGGATAGCTCGCTCATGCCAAGGTGTTAACTTTCAAATAGATTTTATAGAATTTTTGCCAAGGGGGATGGCAGTATGCAAATGGTTCGTGTTCGCAAATTTCACAATGTAATTAACTATGGCAGATGTGGTGTCAGTTTCCTTATACAGAGTGACAATACGTATTCCTTTACCTTATAATGCAAATCGTAAGGCGGTTTGAAGCGACCAGGCAGTCCCTAGCGGACCACCGTCACCTCTTATCACAGGGATACTATTTCTCGACTGTATTTGTGTGTGTACACAGTTCGCCACTTTAAATGCGGTTCCGTTGAGGGGAAATTTACATAATTATTGTTTATATGATGATGATCGTGATTGTCCGTTTCCTTGATGTCAGTTGACCGGCAGTGTCCATCTGTCTTGTATTCACATGATATCGACATTTGCCGCCTGGCAATGTCTTCAGAAATATGAAATGGAGAGAGAACTGTTATTGATTTTTACCCTGTATCAACCATATGAAAGAAACACTATAGGCTGTTACGGATTTGAATTTCAATAATTGTCACTGAATCCATATGAGCAACTTTATCAAAATCGACGAACAAAACACTAAAATAGAAAAATTAGTATTATGAATCATTACGTCAACGACTAGAAACAAATTAAAGTCGACATGAAAATTTAACAACGGCAACATAGGAGATGGAAACCAATAAAAAATAATGAATCCACATTAATGTATAGAGACGAAACAGGGTGTATTGACAGAGCAAGCTGGCTCTGCTTTACGTATGATACCTATTACAACATCACCTGTCAAGTCCAAGAGTTCAGTCATCAACGGTCTTTCAACTTGTGCCTTATACACATTACCATATGACTAACAAACGTGCACAGATTGTAATTGATAAATAACTAATTGTTTTTATATCATATCGCCATTAAATTTGTATTCGGAAAGATATTGACTTGTCTAACAAGGAATTTTATTGCAGTACATGCAAAGCGTCGTAACTTAAAACACTGGCCAGTAAGATAGAGTCGGAACATTAATAGTCCGTCTAAGATAGAGTGCCGTATGATTACACGTGCTGGTCATAAATACACGGCAATTCTATCCCATCCCAATTAAGACGGCCTTCGCCTTGTTGTGGCGGAACTAATGAATTCTTGGGAAACACCGAAATTGAGATTGCAACATAAAATCTGAGAGTAGCATGGATCCGGCTCAGGTTTTATGATGATAGGGGTCGATATCCCACACAGTGCATAGCAATTTTGTCCTTTCTGGAATAACCCTCCTTAACAGGAAATGAAATTACTTTGATGACGTCACGACCAATCCCATCCATATGAATGAAACGATATTGTGCTGAAAGACGCTCAGATATTAAAAATTATTTTTTTTGGCATATTTGCAGTTTGATGTAGATGCACTCTTCTAAATAACCTTTCGTATGGCAATTCGCATCCATGCTTATTTCAAATACCATATAGTACCAAAAACAATTGCGCATCTGTTCATGCATCAATGCGCGATCGTGCAAATGCATATGTACTTAGCATAGGTTCTGTCCCCAGGCTGGGACATACCAAAGTCCTTATAAAAACTCATTGTCCGTTTAATTTGACAGGGCGGGAAAACTGTGCTGGGTGTCTTCAGTGCTGTCGCAGGGAGGCAAATTCACCAACATACCGCCTCCAGAATGCATACACACATGCACACATACATCACACACATGGAGGCACGCCCTTAAATGCCCATAATCATTTAGAACGATCATTTCTTATTATTACGTTCCGTCGCTTAGATACATTCTGCATAGTTTTAAGTTGTTGATCAAATCATCTAGGTCAACAAATGATATACAAACGTCAATCCTTCTATACAGCTGTCGCGTGCGAAAAGGATTATGTAGAATTATCATTTTGGCATCAGAACGTCAACGAAGTAACGCGCAGTGTGCATGACAGTTACTGTCGGATTTCAATTTCTATAATTGATATTTCAAATTATATCACCACTGCACTCTCAACCAACAGATTGTTTACGTTTCGCTTCAACAACAAAAGCTAACACTTCAACGCCGCGTTAGGAATAATAACTACGCTAACATTTAGTAGTAGCAAAGCAGACAATTCGAATTCCAAACATTTCTGAATATTTCAGATAAAGGAAACAGCAATGGCATATTGAATTGATTAATAATTCAGATCCTAACCAGGATATTTGTGTCCAGATTTTGGGTCATCTTAACACTATAACGCTATATAAAGGTTGCTACAGGTGACATTAACACTATAACGCTATATAAAGGATGCTACAGGTGACATTAACACTATAACGCTATATAAAGGATGCTACAGGTAACATTAACACTATAACGCTATATAAAGGATACTACAGGTGACATTAACACTATAACGCTATATAAAGGATGCTACAGGTAACAATGCTTTACTTTCACGAAATTTTGATTGAGCAAACGCACGTTCTCATATTGATTGTTTACCGCAAGTTAAAAAGAATAGATGATCGCCCAAGGAAGTACATAATATGCATTGGTTAATTGAATAGTTGGTGATTACTATATGTTTTAAAATATTATCGGAAAGTCTCCAGTCAGAAGGAAATGCCGCACGCTGAAATAATCAGTGACAGTGACATCTGAACCCCACCGCTGTGCAAGGATAGGCATTTCTTGTAACACATGCACAAATCGTATAGCGTGCACTTTAACGCTTGTGCTAAGTTGTTTTGTTGTTGATGCAGACAAGAGGAACCCTTCAAATTAAGTCGTTGTTTATGACCTGCGTCGTTATCACAGATAAATACATTTTATCTATATCCACCCACTTGGTGTAGATTAATGCTTTCTAGTGGCGTACGGCATCATGGAATATTTTTTTTTCAAATATGAGATAGAATGCTATCATCCACTATTAAGTAAACATAATTTTCGTGTTTTACAGTGTTGTTGACAGCATTCTCTCCCTTGATTGACAGGAGGCATGGTGATAGGTGCCAGTTGCAGATTACGCTTATTCTTCAGGAGCCCTAGGTTCGGCCCCTGGCTGTTTGTGGGAATCCATGATGGTTTTTATTTCGTTGTCTCCGCGGTGCCTGTCAGTCATTGTCTTTGTGTGTGTGTGTATTGGCACCGTCGTATATATAGAGTTCCACTGAGTCATAAGTAAGGAATAATTGACATCACCAATAAATATCACTTTGTGCGTGTGTGTGTTCAAACAACACTATTCTGATTTTTCTGACATGTGTAATATCATATGACAAGAAAGGAATAGTCCAAACGAAATGGAAAGCAAAAGCATTTTAATAACTAATCCAACTATAGCGATGAAAATGTCACATCAGTATAGGTTTCCTGAATTTTCTTTGTTACCACCAGCCGAGAGCAAAGGCCCTAATTGCATACACAGGTCACAGACGAATACCCTTGATTTTATAAACACAGGTCACAGCGCAAGGTCATTAATTCTATAATCACAGGTCACAGACGAAGGCCCTGGATTCTATAAACACAGGTCACGGACGAAGGCCCTGGATTCTTTAAACATAGGTCACAGAGGAAGGCCCTCGATTCTATAAACACAGGTCACAGAGGAAGGCCCTCGATTCTATAAACATAGGTCACAGAGGAAGGCCCTGGATTCTATAAACACAGGTCACGGACGAAGGCCCTGGATTCTATAAACACAGGTCACAGAGGAAGGCCCTCGATTCTATAAACATAGGACACTGACGAAGGTCCTTGATTCTATAACATAGGTCATAGAGGAAGGTCATGAGTTTTATAAACACATGTCACATTCGAAGATCTATGATTTTATAAACGCAAGTCACAGACGAAAAGGCCCTGGAATCTATAAACACAGGTCACATATGAAGATATATGATTTTATAAACGCATGACACAGAGGAAGGCCCTGGATTCCATAAACACAGGTCACAGAGGAAGGCCCTGGATTTTATAACATAGGTCATAGAGGAGGGCCCTGGATTCTATAACACAGGTCATAGAGGAAGGCCCTGGATTCTATAACACAGGTCATAGAGGAGGGCCCTGGATTCTATAAACACATGTCACAGAGGAAGGCCCTGGATTCTATAAACACAGGTCACAGAGGAAGGCCCTGGATTCTTTAAACACAGGTCACGGACGAAGGCCCTGGATTCTTTAAACACAGGTCACGGACGAAGGCCCTGGATTCTTTAAACATAGGTCACGGACGAAGGTCCTGGATTCTATAAACACAGGTCACAGAGGAAGACTAGGATTCTATAAACACAGGTCAAAGAGGAAGGCCCTGGATTCTATAAACACAGGTCACAGAGGAAGGCCCTGGATTCTTTAAACATAGGTCACGGACGAAGGCGCTGGATTCTATAAACACAGGTCACGGACGAATACCCTTGATTTTATAAACACAGGTCACAGAGCAAGGTCATTCATTCTATAAACACAGGTCACAGAGGAAGGCCCTGGATTCTATAAACACAGGTCACAGAGGAAGGCCATGGATTCTATAAACACAGGTCACATACGAAGATCTCTGATTCTTTAAACATAGGTCACGGACGAAGGCCCTGGATTCTTTAAACATAGGTCACGGACAAAGGCCCTGGATTCTTTAAACACAGGTCACAGAGGAAGATATATGATTTTATAAACGCAGGACACAGATGAGGGCCCTGGATTCTATAAAAAAAACAGGTCACAGACGAAGGCCCTAGATTCTATAAACACAGGTCACAGTCGAGGGCCCTGGTTTTTTTAACATAGGTCATAGAGGAGGGCCCTAGATTATATAACACAGGTCATAGACGAAGGCCCTGGATTCTATAACACAGGTCATAGACGATGGCCCTGGATTCTATAAACACGGGTCACAGTCGAGGGCCCTGGATTGTATAGCATAGGTCATAGAGGAAGGTCCTGGATTCTATTGATAAATGTACCATATGAAGGTCCTTATTCTGTAAACACAAGTCACAAGCCCATGATTCAGGTCACAGACGAAGGCCCAGATTCTGTAAGGTAATATATTGGATTGCACCTGTTTTTTCATGTAGCTCTTGATAGACTAGCATCATATTGTCATCGTATTTATGTCATAATATGTATCGTGATCTCCTATATTATGACAGTCGTATCGTATTAGTATAGTCTAAGTATCGTACAGCTATCGCATTGATACTGTGTCATAGTGATATTCTATTGTTATTTATACCACAATATAAATTATATCGTAATCTTCTATACACTGATAGTCGTATCGTATCGATATCGTATTTCCATCATATTTATATCGCATTTGTATCGTGGTCTACTATGTATTAGTATTATACAGCTATTATATTGCTATCATATGCACATCGTATTGTCATCGCATTGGTATAGTATAGGTATCGTGATCTCTTAAATTACAATTGCCATGGAGTAACACTCGAATTGCACGTGATATTTATTTCATGATTGTAAACAATACGAGTACACAATGATTGTGCGACTGAAGGTACCGTGAACATGTAAAGATGTATTATTTCATGTTTGATTTTTCATGCATGTACTACTGTATTATTATACAACTGTTTATGTATTATGATCATGTATGGATTGAAATATCTGTAGACAATTGAACAAAACATTCTAACATGAATTAAAGAATGTATTTTTTTTGGATAAACCATTTATTACTTCAATACACTTGTTGTGGATGTTTAAATCAATTCCGGTTGGTGTATTTAGCGTGGGTTTCATTACATATTCTATAGATTCCCGATAAATCCTGGGTATTTAGATGTTTTAAATGAAGATAAGGGTTCTTTATTTGTTCACCTTCAACCTTTCCCGCATCCATCACGTTATCACCACTGACAAAGCATAGTAGCTATTAAATACGGGGATTTACATCGTATTGTACTCGTAATGACGATGATGAATCGAATTTCAGTCATTACCATGCACATTTGTCACAGACTTGTTTCAATCAATGAACGTACATAATTAGATTTAACACAGCTAATGCAATTGATTCAAATTTTAGAAGAACTTGAAAATGTCATTTGCATAGCTCGACCTTTCCGTAGTGGTAATTTCCGATAGATATGATCAAGATAATAAAAGGTTATCCGTGTAGTTTGGTTTTGAAAGCCTCCTTCTGTATCAGTACTAGGTTACTCATGCGCCATATGGAGTTGATTTCATCCACTCCGTTTTCATTTTAGAACTTTATCTCCACGATAACATACTGATACTAAAACCCTTTTATATATAGCAATTAGCCGTATTCCTCCGCTCGGGCATGCGCGGTTTGTCCTTCATCACTTCGTCACCACTTCACAAAGATTGACAGGCGTTGAGTGGTCAATTTCCCGGTCACAGGTCAAACGACTTGTTTACTTTTCCAACTCAGCACTTCACACTTGAGCAGATATATCACTTCTGAAGTTTAATCATCAAACCAAACCAGAAGTTAATTTTGGGATACTTGTACCGGTCATCAGGAAAAAGTCAACACCATATATTATATATATATTGTTAGTGTTCAGAGAGACTTTAAGCTTAAATTCGAACTACTTATCTCCATACACATATTAAATAGTAAGTGCACGTGCTTGAAATTATCATGTGCCAGCAGACGTTGAAAGCTTGATTAGTAAAATCTGATATCATCAATTTGTGTATTATCTTATCTTTAGGCGTCGCCCCTTCCTCTGTAAGAGCAGTAAGACAAAATGGGATGGATCGTTCTAATTACTTGTTATCGTCAGTCTTTAACAGTCATAGACGTTGGGCAATCAATTTTGAGTAGATATTCTTGTTCAAGTTCTAACGAAGGTAATTTGACTCGTGAACTATGTTCGTGTCGTCTTTAAGCTAACTGTACACATTAAGGTACCGTCTGTATTAATATACACTGTAAGTAGACATGCCAAAACAAATCAGTGCATCCTGCCAATGCTGCATGGTGAATATGCTAATTAATATGAAATAGGCACTGCCTATAAGCGAGCGCACATAGTTCAGTAACCGTTGTGATGATAGTGTAGATCTCAGGCGCCTGAAGCGCCCCAGCTAAGACCTTTAGGGTAACAAAACGAACAGAATCCCTCCTTAGGACATACGTGCGCTGAATATTCTTCCATGAAAAAGAAATGAATAGTAGTTTAAAATTTTAATTCAGAAAACCTATTAGATATTCCATGTAGGCCTTTTTGTTGTTGTATATTACTTATTTACTATTATTTTAACACCCTTGTCAATATATTGCTTGATCCCTTTATGGCAAAATTTTCTCAAGACATAATTAAAGAAATATGATCTACTGTGCATAGAAAATATTTATTAACAAGGCAATCCATATCGACCCCATGGCCACCGGTAATACTTTCTATATACTAACAGTACACTTATGTTAGGAAGCATATAGGTCACAGTGAGGTCATAGTGACCTATTTCACTCCGCCATCCCAAGATTTCCTTGTTCACCAAATCTGGTTACTCCAGGTGAAATAACATATGCCCCGTACAAATATTTTCAAAAGTAAAGGTCAAAGGTCAAGTCATACGTCACAGTAACCTAAATTTTGCACTCTTCACCCTGCCATCCAAAGATGTCCTTGTACACTAAATCTGGTTACTCCAGGTGAAAAAGTAAAGAAGATATGCCCCAGTCCAAATTTTGCAAACGTTAAGGTCAAATGTCAAATCATATAGGACAAAGTGAGGTCAGTGAGGTCAGTTCATGAAAATCTACATGTTTGCCTAAATTGTCAAACCCAATGTCACAGGCTAGTAAAAAATGTCAATGTTTACTTTGAAACATAAGTTGGGCTTGTATTTGTTTTTTCGAAACAACCTTCAAACTATAGTTCACTAATTACTATGTTGTATATCTCGGCCATGTATGACCCCTTGAAGGGGCTAGCATGATTGTATTCCTGGGTTGTAACAGACATGGGGAAAACTTTGGTAGTTGTCTATGGATTGCCAGTAGGTGTTTTTTTCATTATAGGACACTGATTTCAACCATTTCAATGTTATAAGGTCACCATGCTGGAGTGACAGGAACCTAGGAGCAATCACAGTTAGTACAAGTGTATTAATCTTTTCATAACCTGCAAAGAGCATGGCAATTTCTAAGTACACACAGCCTAACTTAAACGCAAAAACTTAATGTTGATGGAGATGCTGACAAAGTCAATGGACCATGAAAGGTAGGTCGCATCCAGCTTTTGATGCATGGGCTGAGTTGTACTACCTTAGATGCATTTATGGTGCAAGATTGGTAGGTGTAGCACTTATACTTTCAGAGAAACTAACTTACACGCAAAAACTTAATGTTGACGCCGCCGTCGCCGGAAAAGGAACACCTATGTCTCGCTTCCACTTCGTGGCGGCGAGGCAAAAAACCCCTTGGTACCCTCAATTTTTATAATGTTTATACACACTGGTATATCATTTTGTTTGTTTTCTTATTTTTTGTTTTTAGCTCCATTCATTGTAGAACTTACCACTCACCCCCGTTTTTCATTATTGTGAGCACTTTCCTAAAGTAGGACCACTTTTCCGGTGTATAATTTATTTCTGCATATTACATCACGGAATCAAAACGTTTATTTAAAATTTGGTCCTCGGATGGGAAAGTGTTGAAATTAATTTTTAAGTCAGGGAAACCCCATCACTTTCATATATATAGTGAATATGGCGAGCGAGTTTCTGTCAAAGTGAACATTTGAATACTATTTTGAAGGTTGCGGTTTTAATGGATCCACAAAACCAATACATAAAAAGTGTAACGCTTTTAAGGGTGTAATCAGGACAATATTAATGATAACAGCTTCTGAAAACAAATCTGACAGCTGCAAGATTTTAAATTACCTCCAATACAATATCACTCCTGTATAATTATATCTCGATGCGTAAGGCTATGAATGCAAATAATATATTAAAGCAGTTCTCGTCATGAAGTTGTTTACAATCTAACAACTTAATTATGTAAACACCGCACAAACGTGATATTTTCAAAAATGTATTTACCTTGACTGGACTTGAACTCTGAGGAAGTGTTACGTCAATAGTCTAATGTAGGTGTTTGTGACCAGATATCTCAATGGTCTATCATAAGTGTTTGTAAACAGGTATCTCAGTGGTCTATAGTGAGAGTTTGTAACCAGGGATCTCAGTGGTCTATAGTAAG
>JAUMHH010018529.1:0-10803 GCA_032359455.1 Chlamys rubida | reverse complement strand
TAAAAGATTATACCTCTATAAACACAAAATTTTAAAATAATCTTTGTACTATTGGACCACACGTGCGTAGAATCGCCGAATATCCCGTCAGCTCTGCGACTGAACGTTTTTTATATTTCCAATACACCAATATCGATTACCCCGTGAAACTGATGGTTGAACTTCATCATTGTTTGAACATTATCACGTGATTACTGTTCGTATTGATACGGTTATGTCTGTCAAAAGCTGCGTGCGAATGGGTCTGCGTGGTTCGTGATTCAGCTCCGAATCTATATAGTCGCTTATTCTTATTCATGTATTCCTGAATACTAATTCTACATCGAATTAATAATGGACTTGTGAGCGCACGCATTCTGCTCTAAGCTTTTGTTTGTGAATAAAATGCCGCATGTCCTTGAAAGAGTTCGTCCGTCTGTCAGTCGGTCAGTTGAAACAATCTTCGCCCGTTATCTTTCGTATTAACTATTCGAACTATTACTATGATTGTTTTCTACAAATGACTGATATATCGTGCAGTTGTGTAATTTGTATTAAATTTTTAGGTTCGAATTCTCTTCTTAGAGTTATTGCCCGTTTTGTTTGTTTCTATTCGTCTTCGTTTAATTTCATGTCAAGGCATGTCTGATATTGTATATTCAACCATTTTCGCGTGTAGTAATTTTCACTTGTTGACCATTCAAGCGTTTTTGCGGCATTGGGCAATTCACATGGGTAACACTGCTGCAAAGTAATATTTATTTCAAAATTGAAACGCTTACTTTTATTATAAATAACGACATGCATCAAAGTTCTGTTTAAACATATTCAATGATTATTTTCTATTTTTGGAAGGTCGTTACTTCAGTTTAGCGTGAGTTCATTGAATACATCATCTATTTCCTGGTACTCAGCTAGCGTCATCATATATGTATCTGACCCTAGTAGACATATATGTATCTGACCCTAGTAGACATATATGTATCTGACCCTAGTAGACAAAAATCAATATTTTCAGCTAGTATTGATCTGTATTACACAAATATTGGAATCGTGTTCGTCAATGATAACATTTTTTAATGTCAATGGTTACAATTTTAATTGATTGTTTGCGGGCTGTTCCGGTAGACAAAAAGTACTATTAAAAACCAGTCTGACAACAGCTTCCGCCGAAACTTGCTTATTTGTTTAATTTTCTTATTCGCGAAACAAGTCGTCGACGTTCATATATACACGTACGTGAACAAATATTTTTAAACAAATATCATACATCTTTTTTTCATAAAGCAATAGTTTATATATACTAATAGTTTACATTAAACAAACAAACAAGATAAAAAAAGACCCTCTTCCTCCCCACCACACACACACACCGCCTCACGCACACAGAAAAATGCACAGTTGCCGCGGTGTAACATCTTCCTGAATGAGTGATTTGGCCGTAGCAAGGATATATGGTGTTTAGGTGAAATATTCTGTAGTTAATGAAACAACGGTTATAGAGTGAGTGTCAGTTTTGGCTATATATAACGTGATCAATTGTAAATGTTCTGTATAATGTTTTCGCGAGTTTTTTATTTGTACATTAAACCCGTAGTACTGTATGCTTGGTCGTTTAACACACCGACTAATCTTAATCGAAACACTGAAACAGCTACACCAAAATACGGAGTGATGGAGTCGAATTTATATGTGTTTTAAAAAGGAACTAATTATCTCTTCAATAATGAAAAGATAACATTTGGATCGCTTTATCTCCCCACCCCCTATAGAGTATATCTGCCTTTATAATATACAATATACCAGCATTGTAACCAAGGGCTCATTTGTTATTTTTGACATAAAATCGATATAAGTTAAGATTAATACTGTAATCTGTTTCTGTTGTCTGTTTGAGCGTCGTTGGAATACATACGTAAAAGCAGTCTATTTGTAAGGTTTGTTTAAAGATTATCGAAATTGATTACTGACGAAATAAATAAAATAAATAATGATGTCATAAACAACAAATAAATAGATACAAACTGAATTTATTTTACATAAATTCTGAAACAAGTTATTTAAGCTCATATTTATCACTCTTGTTGACCAGAATGTTAGCGCACGGGGGAAGGGGGGAGGGGCCTTAATGTGGGAGGAAACCGGAGTACCCGAAGAAAACCAACGTCATCGGTCATATGAGTATACCATTTCACGTCCGATTGGGAAATCGAACCTCGGCCGTCTTAGTGAAAGGCGGGTACGTTATCCACTGAGCCACACGGCCAACCAGATAACTAAGTAACCGACCACATAAATGAATAGAGAAAATAAAACAGATTTAAAATACAATGTATACGATATTTGATCAAAGTAAAATGAAAATAGAAGCAAATTTGTAAAATGCATATGGCACCATTTTATATGAGATTTGCCACGTATGAAGGTCAACGATACAGACTCACTTTTGTCAAGACAATAGTTGATAGTTATTAGTGTTTGCAGTATTTATGTGAGCAGTTTGCTCAGCATTTCCGATGACTGATTCTTGGTTGTCCGTTTCGTCACCGGATGTTAATAAGGTATCACTATTTACTGGGACGGATGCGGGGATGGTGCCGTCTCTGGTTCCGGAATTAGCAGACACGGTACATTGGTGACATAACCATATTTCATCGTTTTTTGATAACATATCATGCTATTTGGCGGCCATTTTTATACATTTTGTGTGAAACCAAAATTCACAATTGTCACAAAAAATACCTGCCTGATTTGTGCGTACTGCTTTGCCACAGGAACCGCAAGGGAATGTTGGTGGTCCCGTTCAAGGCCACATCACCGCATAGGAGAAGTAAAACAAGACAGTTTCTTGTTGATTGGTGTTTCACTCGCATCGCATATGTGGTTGACACTTGGCGGCAAAAACTAGTCTCAGTAGGTAAGATTTCTGATAGTGCCAAGTCGAATTTTAAGGATTGGTAGTATACTTTATGTGGATACAAACCAGGGTCCTCATCTCTAAAAGTTCTGTTGGAAGTAAAATCTTCATGTGTGTCGTAAAATCTACATAAAATGCCTAAATAGTGGAGTGCCAGAAACATCCCGCCTGATCCAGTCGCCATCTTAACCGGAAGTTATTGATGAACAATAATATTCAATTATAGGTCGATACCTGGATTTATCAACCCGAGCAAAGATATATTGACCGAGGTTAAAGGCTACAATTGTTTTATTATTTTCAAAACAGTAATGTAAGCAATCTGAAAAAAGACCACAACAAAAATCCTACGGAAGCGGGACGCGATGCGTTCGTTTGGCGACACGTCATAATTCTATTTCTAGAAACACCCAGTCCTTTAACAAAAATCGCGTGCTCCATGTCAATATCGATTTTTATTGGTGGACACGTGATGCACTTCTGGCCAATCACTTATCGGAAATAATTTCAAAAAAATAATAATATCGGATACGAGCATTAGGTCAATCTGACAGTCGTAAAATATGTTTTATGGATATTTTATTATATGTATTTGATATATTTCATTTCAATTGAACTGAAATCGATCTTTGAAATCAAAGTGAATACGACCGCTATCAGGCCATTGATTCAAGCATTAGGTATAGTACATTAGTGAATTTAATGGATCATCGTTAATATCTTATATAATTTTATAAACCCTTCTTAATATCTCATTAAATCGTGATAAACTGTCGGGAAATCTGATTAAATCTCGTTAAACTCTCGTCAACATGTCGTTAAATGTTACTCTTTCCTTTTTTTCAAATCTTGTTAATATCTCGTTACAAAACGAGACTTAGAATATCATTATCAATACTTTTATTTAATATCTTCTTTAAATGTATATATTCCTCCAAGACTATTAAAGATTCTTAAACATGAATAGTTTGTGTGTGCTATCTGAGCATAACCATACTGAAACTTTACATTTTGTTTTAACTTAAGGATTGTATGAATCTTTCCAAAATGTTTGATAGTAAACTGTAAGCTACATACTTCCCCTCAAACGCCACTTTACTGAGCAACTACATTGAAATATCATTAACTAAACAAATCTTCAATCGGCTACATATTAAGACAAGGCGCTCACCAGAAGTCCTTATAAAGATATTGTTGATAACAAAGAATAATAGTTGCGAGAGCATTGAATCATACACATGCCATCTCCAGCACACACACAGGCATGCACATACAGGGAGGTATTAGCCAGGTAGCATAGGACTAGTAGTTGGCGCCTGATATGGCTGCTCCTGCGAATTCCTCAAAATTAAATTGATTAATGTATATGCTAATTGTATTAATTGTATATCTAGGTGATGTAAAGCGTTTTAGAGTGGCTTATGTTAGCTAGATAGGGCGCTATATCAAATGTTGTATATTTATTCATTATGACAATTGGGGCAACGAGGGCAACATGGTCCCCGTCATGTATGTCGACTGCTGACGGACAAACTTACAAAACCCTCGCGATAAGGTTGAGGAGACTCTGGAAAAGTGTGGTAGTCACCATCATTATGTCAACAGGAAACACGCCATGTCGTTGTATGGTTCATGGTTGAAGGTCGATGTTTTTATTAATCCCTATACAGTCCTTTGTTATTTAATGCCTTTACCCTGGTTCTCGAATTGAGGACGTGACATTACTTGGTTATGATCTAAATGTTTATGAAACATAATACGCCTATCCTTCCGGAATACCTGGTCTAATGTTTTCAAAAGAGCTTTTTCAAAAAGCCTCCATGTACGTCATTTAATTCGCTATATTTTCTTATAATTATCGATGTTGAGTTCTAATTGCGGTTTCATTGGGATTTCGAAATTATTTTGTTGCTATTTTCTTGACATCGCAGAAGATTGATTATGCCGTAGGATCAGTCAATGACCGGACCAGTAGGGACAATATATAATCCAGTTTTATGTAATAGCTTGATATAAATTTACTATTGCGAAGCAATATCAGTCTGTACTGATGCTTTTTATTTTCGTGAATACAAAAAATAACGAATTTATAACCACACGGGGATACAATGTCGTGAATCAATATACATAGTTGGTGCTTATTTCTTTTTGAATACGCTTATCCTTCCCTTCCCAATGCATTCAAGGACATCGAAACAATTTACATTTCAATATTAGTCTTCAGAGCCATGAAATACATGTACTTATTGTCCGTTACCTTCCTTAAAATACACAATCAATCTTTTGTTACATTGTTTGCATAGACACTAAATGCATTACTGTGGACTTGCAAACTTCCTTCAATCTGATTGGCTAAGACTTGCTTGGCTAACCTACAAGTATGTTGGTTGAAAAGAAACGATGGCGTAACATCGATGTCTTTCCACCATTTGTTTATGCCATAATCCTATTTGTCAGGATTTCGTGTTCTTGGTTGTATCTTTAAACCAATTACAAAGAAAATCTTTTTGTTTCTTTTCCCTCACTTCTATTTCGTGATGTTAAAGCTCCAGTGATGTCTAATAACGTCTATGGCCTCAGAGATTGTGCGTAACAATCTGTTTTTGTTAAGATAAATGGTTTGTTTTGTTTGCCAACGTCGAGTCCTCGGCGTCCTGTAAGACGGACTAATTGTGACTCCTTCCCTTGTGTTCATCATGGCGGTCGATACTTTATCAATAAACATCAAACGCTTAAGTATGATTATTTCAGGCCTAAAATCACATGCGATCGAGAGCACGGTATTTATTTCTTTATTAATACGTCGTGTGGTTGTGAGCGAGTTGGAGTGGGATACAATCTCATAATGAAGAGTTATCTCTTAAATTTGCTTCACGCTGTTGAATGAAAATTGAAATAGATGTGGTTTTGGAGAAATACGATTATATATATTTATATTAGGGTATATTCGTCAATATGTTCTCTGGTTCCTTTTCGATGTTCAAAAAGTTTTGTTAGATTAATGACTTATGCAAGCAAATTTAAAAAGAAATTAATAAAAAACATTTATATTTTTAAAGATAACGATTAAAGAAAGAGAGAGTTATGAAGTGTTAAAAATCCGTAATTCAAGCTGAAATCGATAATAATACGAAAAATGGAAAGATTTACATGGAAACCTTTAGAAAAAGTTAAAAAAGGTTTGACGTTTCAGTTCTTGTAGGAAGCCACATTTAATTCCATTTAACATGCAATGGAAGTATGCATATTTTACAGCGGTTCTGATGATTTAAAACTTTATTATTTTCAAAATTATGTAATTATTGCAAGCTTTTGCCCCACTGGGTCGCGGTTTGATGCCTACGTGGGGCAGTCGCCAGGTACTGGCCGTAGGTCGGTGGTTTTTCTCCTGCAACTCTGTCTTTCTTCCACCACCAAAACCTGGCATGTCCTTAAATGAGCATAGCTGTTAAAAGGACGTAAAACACAAACAAACCAAACCAAGCAATAGATTAACCAAAAGGAAATATACCGTTAAAAAATGGTTTAAAATCTAGGAGGAAACTAGGGGGAAATCAGCAGAGGCTGTGGAATACAACCATTGTGCGATTGGAGTTCTGGGGATCACTGTATTGTCTACTGATAATCTCATTCCCACACGTTTAGTCTTTCTGTTGCTGCAGCGGTTGCACGGGTTTCTTTGTGCATTGAGTTGATCAAGGCACTGACCTCTGACCTCGATCCTTTTCGCGCGCCAAACGCCACGTGCGCGAGGTTTATCGAATGATGCGGTTCACATCCTGTTCGTCAGTTGACCTCTAGATAGTCTATCTGATATGATAGAGGTCAAGGTTAAAAAGTGAGGACACAAAACTGTTTGCTGCCAGATCATCACGGCTATCCCGGCTATGTAGCAGATACGATGGCCGATAGCGGACAGACAAAACAGTATAACTAGTAGTACGTTTGCGTCAACATAATATGTGCGTACATATTTTGTGTCAAAAATATCTACTGTAGTAGTTCATTTATTTGTACACAAACAGTGTACGTACACATTTTGTTGACGAAAACGTGCTACTTGTAACACTGTTTTGTCAGTCCGTTTTCGGCCATCGTAAGCAGGGCATTGTGTGCTGGACTGTCAGTTAACGCTAGTGTATATAAGACACAACCAATGATATTTATTTTCTCGAAAACTAAAATGTACAATGTTGAGAAATGTTTGATTGCTATATCATGTAGTTATAACAGAGAGCACGCACACATGATAACAGATATAAACATAAACAGATACAGAAGTAGGACAGTAATTTTGCGGATCAATGTTCTAAATGGTTTTATTGATAAATTATTTTCTTTTGTTATGAACCAAGAATTTAACTTGCACGACTTTGTTCTCTCGTTGTAATATCGAAGCGTTTGTCTACTTTCACGTATGAGATTTTTTTTGAATTAAAACAAATAAATTAATCCCCTTATTAATTTTTGTGTGCATATTATAAATATTCTTTCCCCTTTGGGTAAAGTATTTCGATTACTTTTACATAGACTTGCCCCGTCTCTAGAATATTGAATCATTTAGAAAAAAAATGTACTCTAATAATTTGGATGTCACTTGGATGTCTGATTCTTCTAAACTAGGAGGAGATAAGCTAGTAGTAAAATGCAGCAAGGAAATCCCCCACACAAACTTAGGGGATGGTAGCCAGTCTAACTTTTAGATTGCATGCTACGTTGGGAGAGGGATCGACTGGCTACCAGTTTTTATGAAGAATTATTTCTCAACTGCATTTTACTACTAACTTATCTCCCCCTAGTTTATAACTTAGTTTAGAACTTAGGACATCCAAGTGACCAAAAATATTAGAGCTATTTTTTTTTCTGAATAATTCAATATTCTATAGACGGGGGCCAGTCTAGGAGAGGAACAACATCCGACGCTAGACCCTGATCTCCGTGTCACGCAAGCCATTGCATACCGCGTTTAGCACGTGATAAACAAGACGTCGGCCGTCTATGCGAAAAACCCTCCGAAACTCCACTAATACAGGACACTTCGTATTCTCTAACATTTCCGTGAGAAACGTCTTATGGAAATGCGCGTTCATTCTTTGTATCGGCATGGTATATCGCCACGTATTGCAGCTGTTTATCAACACATGGCCGCCGACATCCTATATGGCAGATGAACGGGACAGTAGGATAACGATCACGCATTTTAGTGTTCTTTGCCTTTTTTAAATATAAACGTAATATTTTCTAACCCTGCCGATGCGTCGTTACTCAATTGCGAAAACATACTATATTCCTACCCGTCCGATCCGCCGGCACAGGATTGCGGTAGTTCGTTGGGGATGATCTGCAAACCTTTCCTGATATATGGCTCTTTGAATGGCGGAGATAAGAACTGGAACACGACTTGATATGGCGCGTTACCTTGAGTAAGACATGAAATAGGCGGCATATGTCGAAGTCCAAACGTTTTAATAGATTACATTTCTAAAGATTGTTACGCTGTTTCGCTATTGTAATGACGGTCGTCGGTTATGCTTCCGTGATTTTGAATACTGCGCCGCCAGAAGGAAATTCCGATGAAAACGTTATCGGGGAATTGATAGTACTCTTTTTTGTTGATTTTGTTTATTTGATGATTTTGACAAAATATTTTTTAAACAATTAAAATCTTACGTTAACATCTTGCGTACATTTAGCTACCAAGAAAATATGGAATCTTGTCTTGCTTGTGATTCCAATAGAAATATCATCAAAACAGTTTACCAAGGTATTGAACCTTGTTATTGCCGTGGAGAGAATCTAGCCAAGTGTCAATTCTCTGAAGAATACAGTGACATACATAAATTGAAATTCAACATTGTTACATTTGAAACAAAAGTTAAACTATCCCGTAAACTAAAAGGTAACCAGATTCCTGTATTTCTTCTGAACATAAAATATCACTTTGGAAAACTCTGCAGACAGTTTCACAAATAATTGCACGTACTAGGAATTCAATTTAATTACAATGGAAACTAAAGCTCGAAATAAACACATCGACCAATCTAAAAACATCCTTATTTGCACCGTAGGAAAGCAAAAATTAAATCAGAACCAGACGCTGTCGATAAAGGTACAAAATAATATGTTTTGTTCAGCAATAAACTGACGATTACAGTATAAAACTCGGAGGTGTGGGTATTTGAAATTTCAAATTCTGTATAGACGTATCTGATATATGGAAAGAAACATCTGCAATTAGATCCACCATCATGACTTATACATGATATGGAAAACTCGATCGGTTTTCAATGAAACTAAATCTGAACCTTAGAAAGACATGTTTTAGGAACAATTTAGTCAGAAATGAAAGAAACCTCAATGGTGTATTACTTCGAAGAACACGTGATTGAGCCTCAAGACACTGAAATGTATTCCTTTAAATGGATTAGTAAAATTTAAAGAAATGAATCTGGTTTGCCATGAATTTTTAAATATCATCTTTAATTTGTTGCCCTAAAAAATAAACGGAATGTCTGAGGTCAATTAGAACAAAAATGGAACATACGCTTTGCATTTGAATAATATTTGACGAAAGTGTCTGAAAATATTAATTGTTTTATAACTAAGCATATCACTATTAACTTTAAACGTCCCGTTGAAACTGGAATATGTCAGGTATGCAGAACAATAAAAGAGTTTTACTATCTGTATTCTGGTAATTAAATGTAAGTTATACACTTGCATAAATATATAATATTTGGCTGAGGAAAATAAAATATTTGAAAAAAAAAAAAAAAAACTTGTACAGAAAATTGATTTTCAAAACGTATTATCGCACCAACTCAAATGAGAATAAAATGAAAGGTCCTCTGTCTAAATGACATCAAAACGACTGAGATCAAATTGAGTAACAAAATTTTCCAAAGAGATCATTACTCTGTTTCCTGTTATCTTTAATATATACAGTATCAATGCAAATCTATCCCAGAGTAACGTTGAATAGTCATAGTCAGCCATTACATGTTGTGTTTCATATGATATCAGTTTGGTGTAGTATGATATCAGTTTGGTGTAATATGATATCAGTTTGCCGCTAGGATTATATTTATTCTGCTGACTTTAACATGATGTCAAATGTCAACAAGTTAAATTAAAAAAATAAAAATTATGTCAACTGTCAACAAGTTATAATTAAATAGTATCTGACCGAGTCCTGGTCGATCTGATACAAATGTACCATGTGTCTTCATTACAAGCTGAATTTCCAGGTTGCACGCAGTCGTGGTACCGTGGTTAGTGATGTGATCTAATTGGATGGCAACATTAACTTGGTTGTGAAAGGTTAAACAAAGACGTCAAACATTGTCGTTAAGAACACGCATTTGAAATGTCAAAAATCACACTTAAACCAAAGACTGTCCTTTATGACATGTCACTGACACATCACAAATATCGCTGAAGCTAAACTATGCTCATGACCGGTGCTCCATATCTCTAGGATCGAGGTCGTTTCTAGGGCAGTTGTACTTACGACCGTCTATTCTAGGGGTAAGATCCATTGTTTTATTGGCTATGCGGTTAATTCACGCGGCAACTATCACATCAAATCCATTGATTACCCTCACGAGTAAACATGCACGTTTAGTGTCACTTATTAACACGATGGGAAGCAATTCACACAGATCGAAGAGATAAATTAATATAAGTATTATCTCGTCCTCTTCCCGTGCTGGTTTTATGACTTTACATTAGATGCGACCATTATCACGCACGTCTTTATCTGACGTCACAGTTTGCACGCGAGTAAAGTGTGGATGGATATATATTTAAGGAATGACCAAGATTTTTTCCCCCGGTATATACCGTATATACCAAAACAAAATCTTGGGCATTCTTTATAATTTAATTTTAAAAAAGTAGACAAACAC
>JAUMHH010018518.1:0-10803 GCA_032359455.1 Chlamys rubida | reverse complement strand
TTATTTATATAAATGCTTACAAAGTTTGTGACATAATAATTTTTGTTTCTTTTTCTCAATCCTTACACAGTGTGTGACATAAGAATGTTTGGGTCTATATCTCAATCCTTACACACTGTGTGACATAATAATGTTTGGGTCTATATCTCAATCCTTACACACTGTGTGACATAGGAATGTTTGGGTCTATACCCATGTGTTCACCAGCGTATCTGGTTCTCCTCAATTCGTCTCAACACGCTATCACATCTCTGATAAAGAATTGTTATGTCTTAAACAGAACAACAGTTAGCTTACAAATATGTCATTTCCACTAGTATGTGTACTCCCTTTCTTATGAGCAGGGTAACGTTGGAAGATTTCCAAATATCGAGCCACAGTTGTTGAAGACTTGCTTGTCCGGTTCCCAATGACTTATGTCAGGTCGTCTCCGGTATTGAGTTTGCGTGCCCAAGAGTGGCTTCGCCTCCTTAATTTTGACGAGTCAATCCAATGCGCCATTTCATCAACTCGTTGCAAAAGAATGTGTGAACATAGTTTGTTTATAGACATGTATAATAAATATATACATAGCAAATATCTAGAAAAACTATGATATCATATAAAAGAAAGATAAAAAAGGTAATGCAATGCTTTATTTAAAAATCTTTAAACTATTGATTAAACTTTGCTGCTCGTCTCCTTTCTTCAAAAGAACATCTTTCGATGACAATATATGGAGGACGTTCTTACTATATCAGCCCCATCATTTTTTTTTTTTAAAGCAGATTGTTATTTTGGGCTAGTTTTAATTTGTCAAGTATGCCGTCTACACTAGAGTACCAATGCCCGCGAAACGGTGACACTGTGGCCCTGATACGACGGTAACACTGTGGCCCTGATACGACGGTGACACTGTGGCCCTGATACGACGGTGACCCTATACAATGGATATGCCATAGTACAGATGTTACCGGCGTATTATGTATTAGACCTTCGTAATAAAGGGTTTATGAGTTATAAGCCACGCCATTATCAGATAAAACATTAATGGTCTATATGACTAATGCAGACTGTATCATACCAGGTATATCAGTACATATATCCGTCAACATTGGTTTGGTATATGGAATAACTGATGTAACGTGGCGGTCACGTGATCCGGTAGGTGACGTTTTCTACGGTACTAAGGTTGAGTGCCGAGGACGTCCCGTTAATAGCAGTAGTGTTGGTGCTGATTAGGAAGCTCGACTCCTGGTACAGCATTCCTGTCGGTAGAAACAGATCAAGTATAGATACGCTGTCCGAGTTTGCTGCGTCGCGTGGCGACTTAACGAAACAACAAATTACTAATACTGCCGTTATTTTGCTTAATTATCCATATATAAATTGTTGCCTTGTGTGATTTTGATCCACTACGATTTCAATGGAAACACAATGAATTATCTGTATTTCGTTACTTTGTTGTTGTTTTTGTTCAGGTTTTTTTCAACGAAATGACAAAAGTCAGTCACTTTAAACTATCATATGTAATAGAGGTTACTAGAGGATTTCTCTCGACCCCGGGATCTTATCCCCGAGGGTGACATTCTCTATCCACCAACCATTCCCTATGACATTTCGTCCTCTATAATCATTGTTATAATAAGGCTAACAACCCTATGCTGCTGACCAGAGATAACCCGAACCCTACTGACCAGAGATAACCCGAACCCTGATGGCTCGGTGGAGTTGCTTGTTGTGGTGATCACAATTTCTTGCAGTCACACTTTCTGGACCATGCAATATTTAAGGTTTCTGACAGTTTTAGGTTCAGGAAAGCCAGTTTCCTGTGTATTGGTATAAATCTGAAGAAATGTCTATCCTCACCTGCCACACACGCCGTCATAAAGCAGGCGATGTTTCCACCAATCATGGCCCTGAGCATCCCTTTGGCATAGTCCTGCCTTCTGCTGGGGTCAGCCGCTGTTAGGGCCCCGAGGTTGATACCCATAGCGGCCACACTGCCGAATCCACACAGGATGTATGTGGCTATTACTGCAGACCGGTTCTGTATAACAAAACGGTCAATGTCACGTGGGTTCGGCCCCGTCAGACACTTTCTTAAGTTACTCCAAGGGAGACATTAAGAAAAAGATGAAGTTTACATAAAGTGTAATATAATTGAAATTATATTCCCGTCAGACACTTTCTTAAGTTGTTCAAAGGGAGACGTTCAGAGAGAGGTGAACTTTTACATAATATATAAATATGTTTTAAGATGTTGCGTGGAGGTATCTATAAGCGGGAGCGATGAAATTTAATTACATTGCAGAAAGTGACAAAATGTGAGTTACTTGTAACTTCGACCATGTGTAAACACTGAAGTAGTTTACTAATACAGTAAGTATGTTGACTGGTTTTTTAATATTTTAAGCAGCAACGTTGCCATCGGAGAAGAGAACAGATTTTAAAAAATAAGCATGTGATAGGTCGTCATTGCATTGACTTGATTGGCTGTCAACATAGTGACAATGCCATATTCCTGATAAAACATTAAATAATGGACAATATATGGTAATCATGCTGTCAACAGAAGGCATTACATTCATTAAGCTAATCGATGTTTCATTGTCTTTGTAACAGACACCATTCTTTTATTGAGGTCACATTGTCTTTGTATATCACGAAACTATAAACGAACAACCCCAATAACGCTGTGGTTTAAAGGGAGAGACTTTACGTGTTTCATATCACTCGGCATTTCTTGGGCAAGGGGACACTCCATGCTCCATGTAATTTAAAGTTAGTAAACGGATAAGAATATGAAAATATATATTATATGTAGATCTACTTCAATTGAACCTAATTCTTTACAGGAACAGTATATTTTAAAAAACTCCAAATTGATTAAATCAACGATCCTCAGTTATCATAAAACTATTTTGCAAAAATAACGAACGCTGTACAATTGTTCTACTGCAAAAACAAGCACTTATGTTCAAATTTAAGCCTGCAATAAATGATACAAACATGGTTTTCTGTGGTATATTCACGATGATGTTGAAGGGGAAACCTTGATCACGACAGCATTAACACAACGAGCATAAATGTCTCCTACCGCAAGAAAGTGTGACCTCTGACAAATTGTCCGAAAATACCACATATAAACATAAAAATAACACTGATCCATCTAGGCGTTATGAACAAGACAACCTTTACAGAGACAAGATCGTTGACCCCTTGCTGAGTCCTTGACCTTGGTGAGAGGTCATGATTGATCTGAAGTACATCGTCCAGTCGTTATACATCTACCCTTAGATCTCAATATTAAGCCTTATCTGAAAATAAGGATTAATTGCTGTTAGGCCGTCTTCGATAAACTTGCCGACATTGAAAAATATGCATTTGATTCAAAGAATGTGCCACATTTCCTTGTCACCTTAATCTGGTAATATTGCAATTATTTGATAAAAAAAAAAAAAAAAAAAATATAACGTTATATTTTTCCATTCTAAAAAGTAAGGATATGAAAATACAGGTAACTGTGTAAATTACTTTGAAAATAAGACTGCTTTGAAAAAAGGCCAGGTTCGAAAATAGGCTTGTGATTCCTTATTGAAATGAAAAGAGGTATCGGCTTATTGTCGAGATATGACGTTTTGTATAAAATATTGATCTGTTTAGCGAGTCTAGCATAAAGGGAAATAATTCAAAGTAATCTAGGATCATGATCAGCAATAGTCTGTACTATCCAAACTGTCGTACATACATAAGTCGAACTTCGTTATCTCGAACTCTTATAATTCGAACACTCCGTTTTATTCGAAGTATATGAGAATGTTTCCATGACTTTATAAGACGAAATATACATATTACACGTAGTTCACACCGGTAATTTCTAATTTTTAGTTTTTGTTTTCCGAAGTAATGGATGTCCTTGTTCCTACAGAGAAAAAATAATCAACTCGTAGAAATGTTTTGTCATCCTATTTGGGATCGAAACTATTATTTCTTATTAAAGCGTAATTCTGAGTATGAACAATTAAACTTGTAAAAAGATCAACTAAAGTACTTTACATTCTTTCCATTGAACTCATATTGAACTATCGATTACGTGAAAAATCGTTTTCAATATTGGCAATACTAGTACCAGACGTTTATCTGAGTAACAATATTTGTCAGTGGCTAATTGATGGAAATATCCTGGTATCTCTATCAAATTTGAATACATGACACAATTAGATTTTATTTCAAGTTAAAATAAGACGATTTTATATTATTTTGAAAGCAAAGACTAAAAGTTTGTTCATTTCGTTTTCAATTGAAATACATTTTTGCTTAAGATATCGTGTCAAATTTTGTAATTAAATGGCAACAAAAATCAATGTCTTCAGTTTGAAAATAGTCTCAGCAATATTTCTGGTTAACCTCTTTTTTCAATGGAAAGGGGGATTCCACCAATTTCAATTTCTTAAAATGTAAGTGATATTCTGTTACAATAGCTATAGATGTGTATATATATTCCTAACAGTACTTACATCCAACTCGTCGTTCTTGATCATCTGTCCGAGGTCGGCGAAGGACAGAAACTCATTGATGAATATTTTCTTGCCGATGAGCTTGGCTACCTTGCCGCAGTCCTTCCATCTGACGCCCATCACCAAGGCCAGGGGCATGAATATGTACGAACACAGGAACTGTAACAACAATAATGTATCTGTTGTAGCTCGGCCTCTTTGTACGATTATATCAACGCCAATCCCATCACTGAGGCTATACCATATGTCAATGTGTAAACAGTAGGTCACTGAAAATAACCACTCGACTGAAGGATAAAGTTACAAAACATGAGTTGAAAAGAGACCCAAGGACCACGTAAAATTGCTTTCTCAGTAAGATGTCGTATCTTGGACACGCGCATAAGCATTGCACTCCAACTGGTCGCATTACACCGACAACAGGATAACCATAAGTGCTTATGAAAACACCACTGAAAAATAACCATATTTACGAGAATGAAGAAAAGATAGATCCTGACAGGTGTTAGTAAAGGACATAGAATCATGGAAGTAAAGGTCAGAGATACATGTTATGTAAGGTCAGAGATACATGTTATGTAAACAAACACCAGGATTTTTCAGCAATATTCAAATGAAAAAATATTACAGTTTGTTTTGCAAACATAGCAATGTATGTTAACGAACAGTAACTAGTACTGGGGTGATTACCCGAGGTTTGGCTATATATGGCAGCCTTGTACTGGGGTGATTACCCGAGGTTTGGCTATATATGGCAGCCTTATTACAATGTGGGGAAAGATCTGATGGAATTACATGTTGTTTAGCATCATCACAATACACTCGGTAAGGAATGTCCTTTTAGCAAGGGTCCTCTGTCCATAGGCTTTGCATTTTCTTTAAGGGTTGTCTTTGGTTAGAGTTGTCCTTGGCAAGGGTTGTCCTTTCGGTTAGGGTTGTCTTTGGTTAGAGTTGTCCTTGGCAAGGGTCATCTGTCCATAGGCTTTGCATTTTCTTTAAGGGTTGTCTTTGGTAAGAGTTGTCCTTTCGGTGAGGGTATTCCTTTCTTTGATGATTGTCTTTGGCAAGGGTTGTGCTTTCGGTAAGGGTATTCCTTTCTGAGATGATTGTCTTTGGCAAGGGTTGTGCTTTCGGTGAGGGTATTCCTTTCTTTGATGATTGTCTTTGGCAAGGGTTGTGCTTTCGGTAAGGGTATTCCTTTCTTTGATGATTGTCTTTGGCAAGGGTTGTACTCTCGGTAAGGGTATTCCTATCTTTGATGATTGTCTTTGGCAAGGCTTGTACTTTCGGTGAGGGTATTCCTTTCTTTGATGATTGTCTTTGGCAAGGGTTGTCCTTTCGTTTAGGGGTTTCTGTTCTTTAAGGGTTGTATTTGGTAAGCGATGTCCTTCAGTTAGGGTTTTCCTTTCTTTAATTATTGTCTTTGGTAAGGATTGTCCTTTCGGTAATGGCTGTCCTTCGGTAACGGTTACCTTTTTGGTAATTTTGTCCTTTCGCTATGAGGGTTTACTTCGGTTAGCCTTGTTTCTCGGCTTTCTGTTTGTTGTTGACATTCCATCAATTTCTTCTATAAAAGCTCAATGAGACTATCGGTTTCCCGTTTCATTAGCCCATGAAAGGTAAAATTAGTCTCTGTTCCTAATTATCGGCAGCCGAAGAGACCGAAACTGCAATGTGATACCCTCTGTGATTGGTTCTTACCAGTCCAAGGAAATAATCGCTTCTTCTGGTTTTGATCGCCTAATACGTACCTCGAATGTGAACTCTGGATGGCCAACACGTTCTCCCATGAACGAGAATGAGAAATTGATGAAGGCAAGGAGAGATATGAAGGCGATGAGATTCACGACGACGTAGGAAACCAGTTTAATTGACGCTACTGCTCCAGCCGAAGCCGCTTCCATCAAGTTCAGCTCCTTTCTGTAAAAACAAACTAACAATGATACACCGATAGCAAAAACGTGAATTCTGAAACGCCATAACTGGAAAATGTTCATTGTAGTAGATACACATAACCTTTTTATAGTTGATTGTGAAAAATCAAATATTCAACATAAAATATTTGCCATGGAACATAATCATACAGGGGGATGACTGCCTACCCGACTTCTGTGAGAACAATATCTCTGTCCTTGTCACTGGCCAGTTTGGTCTCTGGCCATCCGAGTTTGGCCACGGCGAGGGCAGCGGGAGCGGACATGAACGAAGCCGAGATCACGTGTTCAGGCGGAACCTGTAAGCATCCAAAACCTATCATGTTGCGTGATAGACATTTTCGCGTCAAATAGAGGCGATAATCATTTAATTATTTTTATTGATATATATCTATATATTTAATTTATTTAATTTAGAAAAATGTCCCTAAGTGAAATATTGTATATGTACATTCCATTAAGTGTAATATATCCTGTGGCATTCGACTCCATTGCGGTGCAAATGGAGAGTGAAACAAATCGTAGACAAACTAGACATTCGTCATAACAAACAGACAGACAGAACGCAGATGTAGACAAATACGTGACAGACGGACAGAAGGACACTCAACAGACGGGCAGACACATAACAGATATACTGCCAGATATGCCACAGTAGTACAAGATGATGCACAACTATCACAGGGAGGAATGTAACCACTCTACAACATAGACGCTGATCTAAAACAGCTTCACGAGGAAGTGTAGCTCATTTATGACGTTCACCCCGAACTCGATGTAGGCGGCGATGACTGTTCCCGCCACTGTTGCGAACCCTGACGTCATCACGGCGTTGAGCTCAGACAACGTGAGATCACGGAGGAACGGCTTTAAAGCAATCGAGGACTCCACCTAATACAAAAGAGATAACATATCACAGTCAAAATTACAGCACAGCTTATACAGCTCTACCATTCAGTTGTTTGTATCCCAAAGAAAAAACGTTATGCTGTTACAATACAAAGGCGCAGTTGAACTCTTAATTCTATGTAGGAACATCGAATGCTAGCACGGACATGTGAAGTACACACAGGGGCTACCCTTTTCTTTTTGTGATTTGATCTAACTAAAATACTGAATATTTCTTCTAACTAAAGATCATAATGGCAATATCAGATTTCGTTTTTATCCAAACAAATGGAATAACATAGAAACGCCAATGACAGGAACATTTTAAAGACGCTTGGTTAAAATCGGGTAGAGTTCAGAATATTTCAAAATGTCTCCGCTAAACAGAGGACACGATACACATTTTTTTAATTTCAAATCAAGCAAAAGAACTGTACTCGTTCAAGACGATCGGCATTGTTCTGGTTTAGCCTTGTTGAAGTTGAGAAGTTAAAAGGGCACCTTCGTAAAAGAAAACATTTAGATAACGCTATGCTGTTCCATGAATATCGATTGCACTGACGCGGCAGAAACTTTGATACTGGTGTAATATGGAAACGTGAAGTCCATGGTATTATGAACTGTGGTTCATTTCACCATTACAGTAATATGAACCGCTCTATGGTGAAATTAAGGCTTCCATTTATTTTTCTGATCAACATTTCTTCGATTTTTAGTTTACCTCAACTCGTTGTTCTATAATGTAAATAACCAAGGCTACGTCTGGAGAAGATGGCCTCTGTTATAAGTACAGCTATACCTGCTGTTGATTTGTCTGAGACTGCTTTAACCTCTGGCCATTTTGTTAAGTAATCTGTAAGCACAGTTATATATTTGTTGCGATTCCCGGGCTCATGCAATGGGCCGCTAAGTCCATGCCTACCATGGCAAATGCCTCGTCTTTCATTTGAATTGGATGAAGTGACGGAAATATTTTTATATTTTCATATATTGGACAACAAATTGGTGTTAACTTGGAGGCACGGTAGTCTAAATGTAGGACGCCAGGCTCGTGACCGAAGGGTTGCGGGTTCGAGTCACGGCACGGCACTGTGTTGTATCGTTTAGCATGATACTTTACTCCGCTTGTTCCAGTCTACTCAGCTGTAAGAACTGTTTAATGCTAGCTGTGAGCGCCGAAATGGCAGTACCGGATGTATGCTTCCCAGGGAGTTGAGAAAGATATTGTCTGCGCCGTGTAACCACGGATAGTTATTTGTGAACCGCTTTGAGACGACCTACGAACAAGGTTGTGATAAAGCGGTATATAAGAACCTCTATTATGGTAACTAAAGTGACCAGGCTCCCCTCCATAAGTGTCTCTACTCTGACATTTGTTATTGTTGTTATTTCATACAAAGAAGCACAAGTTGAGGTAACTTAAAAGGGAATTTTTAAAAATGGCAATAAATACGTTTGTTGAAGGCTTCATTTTACCTGGGGCGGTTCATACTACCATAGACGTGAAGTGAACCGCAGTTCATACTACCATAGACGGAAAGTGAACCGCAGTTCATACGACCATAGACGTGAACTGAACCGCAGTTCATACGACCATAGACGTGAAGTGAACCGCAGTTCATACTACCATAGTCGTGAAGTGAACCGCAGTTCATACTACCATAGACGTGAAGTGAACCGCAGTTCATACTACAATAGTCGTGAAGTGAACCTCAGTTCATACTACCATAGTCGTGAAGTGAACCGCAGTTCATACGACCATAGACGTGAAGTGAACCGCAGTTCATATTACCATTATGGCAATTTGACCTCGGTTCATTTCATCATGTTTCCCAATACCATGCCACATCAGGGATATTATGATACATTTAGATCACTAGTATTACCCATAGACATCAGAACATAAATATACGTATTGAACGACATATTTGTTTAATGTTCATGTAGTTATGAATGCAAGTCGGTAGCATACATATTGCCTACCATCGTGAACCTCAGAAACTGTCGTTCAACACTTAAAAGAATTAAATGGGACTTGGGGGGATTCATACAAGACACATTGGGTATTTGAATATAAATCTCTGTCCATGTTCTCACCTGTCCAATGAAGATATGGGCCGCGGTGGCGAAGGATTCGATGGCTGTGGTCTTCATGGCGTACTGGAACAGTTTGGCCAGTCCCTTAATAATGAACTGCATCACTCCCCAGTAGTACAAGATAGACACCACGGCACTGAAGTACACCACCACCGGCAGGATCTGTGGAGACAGAAATGTAAAACGTACTGGAAGAGTGGATACAAAAAGTGACGGACGTTATTTACACAACAGGCTGCAGGTCTGTGGACACAGGAAATGACGTACGTACAACTTAGTGGAATGGTGACAACAGAAAGTGACGGACGTTGTTTGTACAACTTAGTGACAGGAATGGTATAGACAAAATATAACGGACGTTATTTATACAACTTAGTGACAGGAATGGTAGAGACAAAATATAACGGACGTTATTTATACAACATACGTGATCTATGGACACAAAAACGTGAAAGACGTTTTTTCACTTAGTGGCAGGATTTGTGAAGACAGAAAGATGGAAAAAATAATGGATGGCCTATTATATGGCAGATATATATTAAACGCCATGTCAAGCCACACTTATCATTCATACCTTGAATGCAACGACGTGCATCTTGTAGTTTTTTTCGCCAAATATAAACTTGGATCCTTCGTCTGTGAAGCTGAGAAAGCCAGCCATACCATCGCCAACAAATTTGCATATCTCATACCCTGGTTTCCACCTCAGTATCACTAGACCCCAAACAAACTGTAGTATTAGTCCCCACAAAACCGGCGTCCAGCGCACCTGGAACGGAAGTGACGTTATAATCACCGGAAACAGAAATACAACAGACGGTTACATAAAACCATTGCATTTTAGTCGCTCTATTACCTTTGTTCTTTGATCTATGCCCTATCATCGTTCGTATTATATTTAATATCGATATTCGTCGACAGTCTTCCGACATTTTTCGTAAGTCAATCTCCCATTTACCAAATAAAGTTTGTTGACTTGTACATCATGTCGTCACAACGACGAAGGATTCTCGTAATTTCAACATGAACAAATCTAGATACGGTTGTGGCCGCCATGTTTTACTAACCTTGGAGGGGATTGTGGCCGCCATATTTTACTAACCTTGGAGCGGATTGTGGCCGCCATGTTTTAATAACCTTGGAGGGAGTTGTAGCCGCCATGTTTTACTAACCTTGGAGGGAGTTGTAGCCGCCATGTTTTACTAACCTTGGAGGGAGTTGTAGCCGCCATGTTTTACTAACCTTGGAGGGAGTTGTAGCCGCCATGTTTTACTAACCTTGGAGGGAGTTGTAGCCGCCATGTTTTACTAACCTTGGAGGGAGTTGTAGCCGCCATGTTTTACTAACCTTGGAGGGAGTTGTAGCCGCCATGTTTTACTAACCTT
>JAUMHH010018496.1:0-10803 GCA_032359455.1 Chlamys rubida | reverse complement strand
ATTATACACATGTATACTCCCCCGTACTGCCCAATAACCGCTGCTAGGTACTTACAATATGTTAAGAGTGTGTTAATTATTTCAAAATTGTGAGGGTTCAGTCTTACAACTTGGCCCCACTACAGATGCCTGCGTACACACAAACACTCCAACATGTACTTGTGTCATAACACATGAATTTTCAGTATGGACGTATGCATACGAGCATCCGCAACCAGGGCAGGTTCAACATGGACAAGTAATTAAAAAGCTCAGTAAATGTCAACATGGCCGGGAGACATAGGTATACACGTCCTGCCCACGAACTCCGTCCCTCCCCACCACTCCATGCCAATTGCATGACACAGAAGGGCAGAGCGTTGACTCGTCCCACAACTATGGGTCAGACCATAGGGGTTCGCTACGAATGACCGAGATATACATATGACACACCGATATGGGTCACAACACACATAAACACACACGCGTATGTGTGTTGTGACCCACACCAGCACAGCACACGTGCACTCAAGACACATGCAACGAACCCCGATGGCCAGACGTTGACGCCATCGCTGTTTAGAACATGTTGTTATTCAAATGAAAATTAAAAGAAGAATATCTAGTATGAATATGACGAATTGCATCTTGATATAAATAATAGGCTACTTACATACATAAATATACTAATAACAAATGTCATTCGATAGACACGTACCTTTCTATCACTGAACGCGTCCATTTAATTTCCCCCTTGACATAATCAGCGTAACTAATGCGCTTGATACTGGCATGTTTGAATTCGTTGGCATTAAGTATAAGATTGATTGAGATCATTAATTAGTTGTACGAAGTACAGTTTGGTCATTGTTTAAGGAACTGGACAATGCTTTTCAAAGTTTGATACATAGCAAAATCAAGTCAGTCATAATGGCCATTACCGGAAACGTGTGCATGTAGAATTAATTAGTACCGGTTCACACATTAGATCACAAGCAGTGCTAAACATACCTGTTCACTACATTATGATTTATCTACTAGAAGGTTTATATAAGCTGCCATTAATGGCATTGTTTAGTTTTGCTGTAAACACTGAAGAGTAAAGATGTAACGACCTGCTCATAAATTACTTGTAGCACAGTCACTATTAAATATAGTTACGCTGATCATGGCAGGCTATTATTGTATAAATATATATACATATTTGTTTTTGAATAGATACACATATGTACTGACACGCATTGAGATATACAGAAAGTGTATATCCCTGCGTGCGCAAACGTATACTTAGTATAGGTAATTAATTACGGTCATACATTTCTATTATAATCATCGTTTGTAAGGGGTAAATACTAAGCTTATGCAAGGTTGAAGCAATTCTAGTCACACAGAGGGCCTACATCAGACATTTTGTGTGTGCCTAGATAAGAAGTAAAACATATAAATATAGCTGCAAATGCTTGTCACATGATCTAACAGCGTTACAATGCACATATATATTTGTATACATGTACTTAAATTGAAGCAAGTGTCTAGTTAAATATATTACAATTGGTCACTGAAGTCAGTAATCCACATATATACAATTCAATTTATTACAATATATACATATTTACATATCAATATACCTGTCATAGAAGAGAAGTTTTCTAAGCATTTTATTATGTATTTGGAAGATAATATCAGTGTAATTTTAGAGGGTATGCATAGACATATTGAACCTTAGATAATTACTTGACGAAGTTTCTGACTAACGTTAGGTTATATCATATACTAAAGACGACATTCGTATAAAATTAAACATATAAATGTTTTTGACTCACATTAAAGGTAAATAACAGTTTTTTGTGTGAAATACATAAAAAAGCGATATACGATGTGAATATTGAGGGAATTTTTAAAAAAAAATTAATTGTATTTTTTCGATTTGTTTTTACAAGACAAGACAAAACATATTAATGACATTATACATTAGTACATAATTGTTCATACACAGTAAAGCTTTAACAGGTTTACAGGTCATCTGACATCATCATCGATCATCATCATCATCATCATATAATAATTTTCCTAACATCATTAGTATTATCATCTGGCATCATCATCATCATCATCATCATCATCATCATCATCATCATCATCATCATCATCATCATCATCATCAACAATATCATCATCATCATCTGACATCATCATCGGTCATCATTATCATCATATGATATTATTCTTAACATCATTAGTATTATATCTGACATCATCATCATCATCATCATCATCATCATCATCATCATCATCATTTTCTTACATCATCCTCATCATCATCTGACAGTATCATTATCATCGTCATCATCTGACATCATAATCATCATCATCATCATCATCATCATCATCATCATCATCATCATCATCATCATCTGACATCATCATCGGTCATCATTATCATTATATGCTATTATTCTTAACATCATTAGTATTATATCTGACATCATCATTATCATCATCATCATCATCATCATCATCATCATCATCCTTTTTACACTCACTCTTTTACTCTTAAAAACGTTATGCATTTTTAAACTACATATTGGAAAACAATTAAACAAAAATAAAAACATTACCGGAAAAATCAATGCCTGTTCAGGTTCTACCGAAACGTGAACTCGGATCGCAGGATTCAGAGTCCTGAGTGCTAACCATTACACCATAGAACATTGTTTTACCTATCGTGTTGGATTAGTATCATGTTACTGATAACACGTACAGAATACATGTAAATACAGCCATATTAGTTTTGACCTGCTTATATACACTCCTCGTTGACAGGTTGGTAGTATAAGATAAAATATTGCGAGATCATCCAAGTTCGTATTATTATGCATGGTTAATATTTTCTTGAATAAAAAAAAGTTTGAGACCTAATGACACTTTTTTAGCAAGTGCAAGTCGTTTAGACCAGGGTCCGTATTCATAAAACCATTCTCATGTTTCAAACCAGAGTTTCAACCCAGATTCTGTGTTCAAGCCCAATTTAGTGTTCCAGTGATAGATAAAAAAAAACTGACGTTTTGATCGTGTCACATTATATAAGAATGAGTTTGTTTAAGCGCAGAATCCATGCTTGAGCATGAAAACGGCTTCATGAACACGGGCCTTTATCTTGATATTTGCTAATATAACAACTGGAAGCTAATCTTCCACACAATCTTGTTGATAGTGATATTTGATAGATAGGAATTAACAAAACCAAAAAACAAAAAAAAATTACAAAATATGTAACATTTATTCATCATAGATAACTTATTTTAAGAATATCACAGACTACAGAAAAAATGAAATCATGCAAAGATGTGATTCATTAATACACAGCTGATATAATGTACGTAAATACTAATATTGTAAACTGACGAAAATATGAAAAATCTACAGTAACAATTATATACTGTAATTAAGCGTCCTAAAACATTTCTGGTTTTGGAAAAAAACGTATGAAATAGTTCGTTCAGAGTTCAGGTAATGTCACCCAAACGTCTGTATAAACATAAAACAATATTTAATTAATATTTGTTTCTTATATTATGCTTTCATTTAAATCCACGAGATTGACAAAAAACAGCCCAGGGAGGGGATGAGGTTCAAATATTTTAGAAAAAAACTACATGGGTATCTTGGTCAAATAGTCAACCTTTAAATATATAAACAAAAATTGTTATAAATTACAATATCATAATGTTGTACTGAACCTTTATTTCATTTAGATATCAACAAGAATATTAAATAAGTCTTACAGTTTGTTATACTTTCTACTATCTGTCAAATGAAGCCTGATTAAACATAGAGCAGACCATGTTATAGGTATAAACATTAAATGAGAGGGGATGGATTATAAAAATGTAAGTTTTCCATCTTTGTATTAATAATAATAAAATCCATCCCTGATGTGAGGTATAGGAACGGTAATTCAAACCAATGGGATACAATATTGAGCAGGAGACCCGAGACCTTGCCGAGAGTCTTCTGCTCAATATTTTATCACGAGGGCTTTAATAACCTTATCCACACCCCACATCAGGGGTGGATTCTATTTCATGCTTATTACCGAAAACCCGTAAAAACAGCTTCTTTGCTAGTAAATTTGTAAACTGTCCGCACATTTCTCATTTGCATATGAAGTCCGTATAGCAGTTATTAATTACCAAGTAATTTCTCAAAGCGTACATGTACATTAACGACATTTTCCCCAAGTTTATCGTCGATGTCTTTATCTACTTTTTCCAGTTCTGTTGCTTAAGAGACAATTAACATACATTGAGTTTACTTTCTCTTAATATCATCTTGTCTTCATTACATTGTGTATTCACTGTCACTGTCTGTGACTTTTAATTTACTATAGTTAGGTCATCAACATAAATCTCTGTTTGATTTAAAAATATGAAGAAAAAATCAAAAGACTCATAAATCGACTATTTTTGTTGTATGCATTGAGATATTTTCATATTTGTAGATATGCTTTTTAATTAAAATTTTGTTTTATTCACATAACATATATAAAAAATAATACCAACATGAATGATCATTAATGAACAAGAATCCTTATATCATAACCAACATTAACAACTGTAGCTACAGTGACAGTGACGTGAAGGATACTTCTACAGGGGACGATGGGACAGAGATGAAGAAATGCAGTGTAAAATATTAAAATATGGTACATGTACACGATACAGTATTTCATTATTATGAATTTATGTTAAGAATTCACAAATTATGTATGTTAAAAAGAATATTTAAGGACCCCTGTTCCGATGCAGGCAGAACAAGAGAGAATATCACCACACTTCATCTCATCACCCCTCCACTTCGTTCTAGATGTAACTGGAGCGGGAATGCGACAAGAGACTACCAGATAGCTCAATTAGATAGAGCGACCGTCTCTAATACAGAGATCCAATGTATGCTACATAGGTACGTATTCAATATTGTAATTGTAATCGTGATCCGAATATCAAACATGATATCTAAATGTCTGCAATTATTGCAATAATTTCCCTTTGGCTAGCACTCCTTTTGACTTTCGTGTTCATGTACTTTCACAGAAGACAGTAGGTGATACATTACACTTCCCTGGGTAAATGTGTTTCGTCTACAATTTAACCTATTCACCCCTAAAGTCACATTTAAACCTATAAAATCAAAGATTGGACCAATCCAGTGTTAATATATAGAGATGAATGAGTTAAGGGGTTCTATAGAACCCTCCGTTTGTTTTGATGGCCTCTTGGTTCATGAAGTTATTATTTTGTGTTCAATATAATTATGATTTTGTTTTTTGTGTGTAGAATTGTAGTAATTTAAGTTCAAACTTTGTCCCTGAAGAAAAAAGTCAGTCTTCTGTATCTTTCACACTTGTGTATTCTTGCGTTCCTGAAATCATATAAAAATCAAGAATTTCAAAACTATTTTGGCTCATCTGCCACAAGAACAAAGCAATTACCATAGCATAAATTACTGAAATGACGACCAATTCCTTCACTGTTTACCAAACAGATATAGAATACAAAGATGTAACAACAAACGATATCATGATCCATCGACCGGCACACTCTTGTGTCACTGGTAAAGATAGTGTGCTCATATATACACCGTTAATGTAACAGTATGCATTTAATGTTGTATAATACCTTACTATTCTGGAGTATCTTATGCTGACAAAACATTATGTACGTTTACTTCTGAATATCTAATTTTGAATATCGAGCCTACATTATAGAGTGACAAAACATTAGCTGACTACCTACCCGCTTCACGTGTAACCGGAGCTGTTTTCCTTCATAATTACCGTCTATGGAAGACATTGTCATTTTTTCGAAAGCAACTCTGTACCTACAAGGGTAAAATTGATTCAAGAAAAATCTACTAAACGTACATAATTTTAAACTCATGATTGATCGAACAGAAAGCTATCAAACGTACAAATGATGCGTTACACAAATCAGGAGTACAACGGTACTCTTGGAATCAAATATTGAGATTTACATGTAATGTATCTAAATTCATTTTAAAGAGGACCTGCTATTGATATGGAGCAGAATGAATACATTACACATTTAACTGAATACATCATTTCCGGATCACAACCATTTTAGTCGCCTCCAACAATATTAAATTTGCGAATTAAGATCAGGCAACATATGAGTTTCTGTCGTTTGATCTTTACGTGTTTTAGCATTATGGATGAACTTAACTATTTTTATGAATACACTCATTAAATCATAAATGCTAGATTGATTATAAATCATTTTTCACTATTATGAGCTCAGTGTACAAATAAAAAGCGACTAACTCAAATATAACATATTGATTCACGAATGTATTAGGCTTTACAAGTCGTGTTTCAGGCAATGTTGGGATACCTGTTTGGAACGGAGATGCGACCTTTTGTTTCCAAGTTGTTGGGGCCGTCTTCCTGCTTACAGCTTACCGAGATATTTATATTTGATTGATATCGAACACCAGGTCATAGTTCATGTGCTTTTTAGATACTATATATTTACAGTAACAATAAAAAGGAAATTATGATATTGCATGAAGATACGAATAATCAGCAGAACCACATCTAGTTCTTTCTCGAGAGATCTCAGTCTGTGAAAGAGATTCTCAAAATATCTTAGTATGTAATATATTCTAGAAAGACCTTAATAGGTGAAATATATTCTCGAAACGTCTCAATAGTTAAAACAGAATCTCGCGAGAACTCAATAGGTGAAATAAGTTCTCGAGAGATCTTAATATGTGAAACAGAATCTCGAGAAATCTTTATCACTGAAACAGATTCTCTAGCGATCTCAACAGGTGATATAGATTCTCGAGAGAAATCTCAATAGATGAAATAGATTCTAAAGAGAGGTGAAATAAAATCTCCAGAGATCTCAATATGTGAAATACAGTTGTGTGACCGCACAACGCACCAAAATTAGCGTGCGCTCATCTTGCATACATCGTCCACACATGGTGCGCACAACTGTGCTAATTAACAATCGTTCGGCCTGTTGTGCGATTCTTTCCGCACAAATGAAGTCCGGAAGGCTCGTATGTAATAAGGAACACTGTATTTATTTTTATCATCATTTTAATTAAGATTATGTTCAATTTTATAATCAAGTTACACAATATTACAGTGACCGTTAGCCTGTCAAGAGATGGGTTTGGCTCCCAGGTAACGGAACAGGTAAATCACATTTTGATGACTGACCCGAGTTTTACCTGGCGCCCTGTTCCTTACATAAAGAGCCGATGTATGATACCGTATGACTGTAATGAAAACACAACTGCACGTCAAGTATTTGTAATTTGCATTCGTTTTGGTCTATAGCTCCCCTTCACTTGAATTTTCACACCTTGGCGAGTTAAGTAAGTGCCCCGGGTGGGGAAAACTACGGTCTAGCTACATGTACAAAGTGGCCATGTTTACCTGTATATTGGGCCGTGTCCATATGTGTTATAATTTTACATGTGTCTATTTGAGTCGTTTAAAAACCACCGAAACACCATTTCTAAATTGAAGAATATATAGAAAGATCAGCTAATATATTTAGGTATAATATAGAAACATATTTAAAAAATAAATTTTAAATGTTTTAACACGAAATCGTATATATTGTTAAGCCATTTCTCAATTTACACCAACCACGATTGTCATCGCACAATGTTCGTTCATCGTCTGCACAAATGTGCGCAAACAATAATCATCCAACATTTGTAGATTCTCGAGAGATATCAATAGGTGAAATAGATTCTCTAAAAATCTCAATACATTAAAAGAATTCTCTAGATTTCTTAATAATAATAATAAACAACAACACTTGATATAGCGCCATATCCAGCTAGAATAAGCCACTCTAAAGCATAAGCATATACATGTACATTAATCAATATAATTTTGAGGAATTTGCAGGAGCTGCCTTATCAGGTGCTAACTACTAGTTCTATGCCACTTGGCTAATATCTCCCTATGTGTGTATGCCTGCGTCTGTGCTGGATATGTATTGTGTTCTGTTTGTAGTAGGACCGTGCTTCTAACGGTATCATTTATAGTGCCACCTCACTTGAATGCTACAGCACAGATACCGCAACATCAACATCAGACCATTGTATACTCCACCTTGGTTGTTGGAGTTGTGTGGGAAGGACAAAAACAATTTCTCTGGATATTTCATGCGTGCGTCGACTTCGGGGATCGAATCCCGGACCCCTGCGTAGAAGGCCGGAATATTAAACACTCGACCAATCCGCCGATAGCGGAAACCGATTCTCAAGAGATGTCAATCGGTGAAAAAGATTTGTGATATCTCCATTGGCTAAAACAGTCAGGCATAAATGATGTATAAACTGAAAAAAAAGTATTTGTTTCTTCATAATGTGTGATTATCAAAGATTACCGTTTGTTATTAACAGAAACCATTGAAGTTCTACGGTGTTTGGACCAGTCCGATTCTAGTTTTCTGGTGTTGCCTGCATCAAACTGAGTCCATTCGATTTGACCTTCCTGTTGATAATTCCAAGATGGGGTGCTACTGTCGGGTTCTGGCATCTCTTGAAATTCTATGAGGCTACGCTCTTGTTCCTGTGTCGATTGAACTTCTGATGCAACGCCTGCGGATAATATTCACGTACACAAAAAATATATTTAACGAGATAATCTTGCTCTAGAATCTTCTATATTTAGGTTTTGGTGATGCATACACATTGGTTTTATTATTGAAATTGCGAAATAATATGAAACCTCATTTGAACATGTGTAAGGAGAACATAAAATGCCTTTACGTGTATTTTTGAATTTTGTCATAGTGCCATAGCTATATATCTGTTGTGCTTTTTTATAATAACTCTGGTGTGGAATCCGCCGACTGGCCTAACAGCAGAATTCCCTGAGCAATTCGGATAAAGAACCACGTATAAAAACTGTTGTAAAACAGTTTCTCTCATTTCCCTGTGTGTAAATTAGAGCTGTCCAGGGTAAGAAAGGGGTGTAGGAAATTACAGCCCATTTCACGTGACGTGACGTCACAATGGCTCAACAATGACGTGACCTCACGAATTTGGAACTATCCGATGCCGCAATGCGGAAAAGGCGACGTGATGAAATTAAAACCTATTACTATATATTTACCGTACACGTTAGAAAGATGTGATTAATTTTTCTGTGCGAACATGGTTTGCAAATATAGGATATGCTTAATCTGGCTGGCTGATTCGTTTTCGTCTAAAAAGCTCAGGGGAAAATTGATATTTTCAAAATGGTGGCCAGTCCAAACGCATTTTCATGGTTTCTGGGCTTATTCTGGTGGTTCGAATGAGAGAAAAATACTCTTTCATGCCCAAGGGTGTAGGATAGGAACATTCCACCTTCGGGATTTTCAAATTTGGCAAAACCCTCGGCAAAGCCTCGGGTTTTACCATATTTGAAGACCCCTCGGGTGGTAATGTCCCTATCCTACACCCCTGGGCATGAAAGAGTCTTGTAATCTTTACAAATTCTTTGAATTTGAAATAAAACATTTCTTTAATGTTCTTTAATGTTTTAAGTATAACGGAACGTAAATTATACCTGTTTTTTCATGATCGTTGAATTTGTTAGGCATCAGAATTGTGGTATTTGAGTCAGATGTTCTGGTAAAGTAAGTCGAGAAATCAACATTCTTATATGGTTTAGAATGACGTTGGGTGTCTGATGATAATGTCAGTTCGTTCCCTGATTCAAACTCAATGGTACTTATGCTGCTGTCATACCCTGCTGCCTGAGCTTGTCTACAAGAGAAGTTAATTGATATAAATGCATACAAAGTGCGTTTTACAAATGAACAATTTTATTCCATCAAATCATGTTCATTTCGACTAAAACAGGTTGAAATATCAGATTATCATTCTTTAATGTCAAATAAGCATTTTAAGATGAATTGAGTAATGCTTACTCTTCTGAAGTGTCCAGCAATACCACTTCATCCCCGTATCTGTAATCTGCAATCTTCCTACTTGGCCAACAAACCTGAAATAGAGTGAATGTTATGAAATTCATTTTAAATTTCTACACTATCCTGAACTACTTTAAAACAACATGACCAGTTTAGCCTATATTGTTCACATATATGATGCTTCCGTTGCTTAAGGTATCAACCTTTATGTACATTTTATACTTATCATATAGCTTGCGCTTTACGCCACATGCATTCACTTGTAATGCAATTTAACACAAATGCTAACGTTCCTAAGAAAGCGTTGATGCAAGTGATGTTTTGCAGTCCTAACCACATATCAGCGCATGGGAAAACATAAAAGAACATGTAATCAGAATGAATCCGTTCTGGACTATGCCGGCCGTGATTTACGAACTACAAGTTTGGTCTCCTCAACGATCGTATCAACTAACGATTTTGTCGACTTTACACTTTCATGAACCTTTCAAACAAGTAATGTTCCATACCAAACAGGTTAAGGATAGCGATAGTCCCGCATGACGTCATGTCATGGTTACGTATCAGATAAACCACGCAGAGGATAGCCTCGAGTTGACGTCACGTCATTGGGAACGTATTATACCAACCAAGCAGAGGGATAGCCTCACGAGACGTCACCATATTAGTGACTTATTTATGAACTTGGCTAAAGATAGCTCCGCTTTACAACAAGTCAAACACTGCGGTAAGGAAGCCTGCGTATGACACGATTAGAAAGGGGCGCCAGTAAAATATTTAACATAAAAGGTATAAATGTAAATAACAAAGAACACAAACTCTCACAGTTCGCCGATGACACAAGTTTTATTCTAGA
>JAUMHH010018485.1:0-10803 GCA_032359455.1 Chlamys rubida | reverse complement strand
TAATGAAGTTCTATATATTTTTTGGTGCCAGAAAGTAGTATACATGTACAACCGACATGACAATTATAATTTATTAGGTTTTTTAGTCTAAAATTTAGTTTAAACACCCACAATTAATTCCTGGGTCCCCCCTGCTTACCTATGTCGATCTAGTTGACATGCCTATAGGGAACAAAGTAACAAGGTATATAACGCATTAAAATACCAACAGGCTTCAGTGACATGACAACATATTTATCTTTTAATTAATCAATTTTACATTGATTATTTTTCATGAAAATGCCTCATCCCTGATCTGAACACGTGTGGTAAATCGTGCACATGACACTGTCAGCGTGGAACTTAAGCGAGTTCTTACCGGAGGCTGTAACAGATGTGTCGTATAGAAATCAATAATCGTCATCTGTTTTACTTACAGTTCCATCTCGTACTACTGTCACCATCACCAATACTACACGGAGCGCATGCCTCAGGTTCCAAGAAATTCCACAATTTATTCACTTATCAATAATGTAGAGAAGGACGTCTGTCAAATTACTCTATCTACGAGATAGTGGATGGTCTATCTCGCTAGTGTTCATTCCCCATGGTTGTTGTACTCTACACCATTGTCAGCAAACACATTTTACCCTCCCTCAACTGCCTCTCGTAAAAGAAATAATAAAAACACATATAACTCATGAATAATGTGTTCAATACAGTCCATATATTTACCATAAAATACACATTTAACATGTTTTGCATCATATTCCTAATTAGAAATACCGAATAACTTTCCAACTATACTTTTCTATTGCATAAGGGTTTTTGAATTGGTTTCCATTCCGTATTGAGTTTTTAAAGGAAGTTTTATTTTGAGGATGCTATATGTCGATCTGCATCTTTAAAAGAGAACTTCGATAGGTTTTATATATCTCATATATAAAGAAAAATCCATTCATTTCAAATCAATATATGACATGCTCACGAACTCATGCGGATACATGTATTAACAATAAAAACTTGTCTGATCTATTCAGGTTCTTATATATTGTGTTTGGTGTGACGTCACGACGTCAGGTCTTATTGTCCAAACGTCGACATCACAGAGAGTGACATAACAGTTGATCAAACACATATACGACATCGATTAATTTTTACAAATGCATGACACGGTAATCACGCGTATACAAAAATATTCATTCCAAGTGTGCTTGATGAACTGTTTTATAGTGACGTCATAATTCGTATGCAAACTAAACCAAGTTGACTTCTATGAAGTACACATAGCTCGCCAAGACCAAACGTTTTGTATCATACCAATCGTATGCGTCGTCATTCAAAAAAAGAAAACAGGAACATACAGTATGTGTCAACAAAACCATATTAGAACTTAAAACCGATAACAAAAGAACAACATATGAACAAAGAAAAGATTTACATAGAGACCCTTGAAAAAGAACAAGAAGTATAAGACCAGTTGTTTCGGAAGGATAAACGTCTTCTGTTTCATCGATGACACCCGACATGTAAATCTAGGTCAAATCTAAGTGATATCGAGGATGTCATGCTAATTATTTTAAAATTAAAAGACTGGTAAATTTAAATATATTAAACAGGCTTACCATTACTAGGGTTACATGCGCAAAACTATTGTATTTATCTGCATAAAAAAAAATAAAAAAAAATGTATTTCCCCATACCTAATTGTAAATGTAAAAGAAAGAGCCTTCTCTCACCCTTGGCCGATGTATAAATTATCATCTCGGATAGGGTCTTATGAGTCCTACTCTTGGGCAAGACACTATGCACGCTGTCTTTGCCCCTGTTACACTGAAGTAAACTAAGTTTATGAGATCACACGCGATAAATACTTTATTATTACACTGTTAACTCATCAACACAGTTATATTTATAAAATGAAGGACGACATCTTTTTTACATTATAATAAAGGCGGCTCCTTTACTTGTCCAATATACAGAACTGTTCTTGTTGACACAACAACAAAGACTCTCCTAGTTTAGTTCAAATTGTGGACATTTCTCACAAGCAAACTCTATGATAAAGACGACCACTTGAATGTACACTATCATTAAATTGTCTTTCGCCAGTAGTAACATTCGAACCCACCCCAATGCCTAACCTTAACGCATTGAGTTTACATGTCACAGTTGATTTGTTACTCTAGGGGAATGTTCTAAGTGCCAGGATTTTCTAGAGAGATACGTTCTGAGGGTTTTCCAAGAAGTACTAAAAAGCTGTGTGGAGAACAATCAAGAACATAAGAGGCCCAGGAATACTAAATGTATGTTTTCTAGTTTTGGTAAAACAACACGTAATGACTCTGTATGCTTTTATTTCTGTTGGCATGATTTGATTTTTGATTTGAGGTGCCTGTACATTTGGGAACTGGCAACTGTAACAGAGTAACTCTTATTTATTATCTAATGCATCAAATTAATTTACGAATCAGATACCCCTACAGCTACAGAAGGCCAATCCTTTGTTTATTATACAGACTGACATATTAATGGTTGATGACTTCGAAACTTTTTAAAATGTTCAAAACGTTGCTTTTGTGGGTCGGTGTGTGGTCTTAAGTTAAATGCATATCAGATTTATATTTAAGCTTGATAACATCCACTAGTTAATATACCATCAACAAACACCGCTTGTGTATTTATAATTACAAAGATTATATCTGACAGAATATTATTATTCACCGTGCTCCAAGGAGTGACGTGAACGTGATATTCCCTGAGAACGTATAAAACAGCATTACAAGTGTAGTACCAGTGTGTGTGGGGCGCTGCTAGGAAACGACGGCTCAAACCATTACATAACTAATGTCAACACGAAATGATTGTTGTGGTAGGAAAGTACGCACACAGAACGAGTTTTAACACTGTCAAAAGAAAGAAAGCTCGTTCAATACGTAGACAATTACATGTCAGTAAACAAACAGTCCCCAATCTTAGAAACAAAACGGAACATCTTGGAAAGCCGGATATCCCTGCAATGAGTTTGTGTCTGAAAGGGCATACTTTTAGTGCTCTGACAATGTTAAGACAGACACTCCTAGATTTGTTGACAAGAAATACACAAAGAGTAGGCATGTGTGGATAGGCAAATATGTGAGCAATAGCGAAAATGTCTGACGTCGCAAATAGCATGACTAGGAGGCACGGTAGTCTAGTTGTAGGACGTCGGGCACGTGACCGAAGGGTTGCGTGTTCGAGTCACGGCACGGCACTGTGTTGAATCTTTGAGCAAGATACTTTACTCCGCTTGTTCCAGTCTACTCAGCTGTAAATGAGTACGTGGTTGGGCAGTGCTAGATTTGTAGAATGCTAGCTGTGAGCGTCGAAATGGCAGCACCGGCTGTATGCTCCCCATGGAGTTCAGAAAGAGATTGGCTGGTTGCAAAGGCCCTATAACCACGGATAATAATCTGTGAACCGCTTTGAGACGACCTACGAACTAGGTTGGGATAAAGCAGTATATAAGAAACTCGACAACTCTAGACTATCGTGCCTCCTGAATATAATATGTAAATAGAAAATGTCGATACTTTTGGTTATACTCATTAGTATGCCGTGTGATTATATTGTAACTTCCCCAGTTCGCACTTTGAGAGCGCGCCATTACTTGGAATTGATCGTGTGTTGTCGATGAAGAGGAAGTTACAAACCCTCCTGTAACGCCTGAACTAATTTTCCTGGCATTTCTTAATTTTTCCTTTGTCCTTTTGTCCTAGTTATATATATTTTTGTTTTCGAATTACGCTTTGTTAATATTTTGTCATTCCCATGCTGTTTTCCGTAGTTTGTTTTAGCAGTTTTCAACACTTGCGGTTTCTTTCTGTATTCTTTACTTCAGAATACAGCGAGACAAACAGTGACCCACTGCCTCCTATGTCATACAACTGACATCAACATTATCCTTTGTTTCTTATCTACCTTCTCGTTTCGTCGTTGATTGCTATGGTATTTCTTGGTAGGCAATGTCAAAATGACCGGATGGATTGCCATGCTAGCCTTTCCAGTTAATGACATATTTCTGAGGAATTTTTGCCTTTATTATAAAGTGTTATTGAATATAAACGTGTCGTGCGGAGTTCAAATACCGCTTATTTGTTTTTAGAACAAAACCGCAAAAAGTTGACCCCGTAAAAATTAAAGACGCAGTGCAGTTATTAATTAGAAGTCTGGAGATATTTCTGAATGCTAGAAAATCTTCAACCCTAAAACACAAGGCCAGATTTCGTATCAGAAACATTCCATCGGATGCCAGCCGCTGAATCTGTAGCGGATCTAACATTGAAATTACACCTCTGATTCCGTAAAACTCCCTTACAACACACTAGGAACATTCACTGGGTAATGAAATCTTAGAACTTGTTTAGAGGAAGTAAATTATGCATAGCCTGGAGATCACCACCATTACGGCTGTTAGTTGCTGCATAAAACATGTTGTTTTATAGACAAACTGTGATGTTTATAGACGCAGGCGACAGCGGCTCTGGCGTACGGACGAGAAAAATAGGAAAACTTTGTAGAAATCCGGCTCGGAGAACAGAGACATACTACTATGTTGGAGAAATGATTTACTGTGTGACGCGTTATTCGAATTAAGAAAATTGTCCGTAATTACAATTTAACAGCATGCGGCTTACATCTCGGGAGATGCAGCGAGGGAATGGTTATTGAAAACAAATATTTGCCATAGTATGGAATGAAACATTCTTTCAATTTATTGAATTTCCCAACGTAACACTAATGGAGCGCAAGGTTGTGGGAGTGTTACCAGACTGAAATCATTCCATTCCGTGGCAGTGAGGTGGTTTCAATGTCTCTATTCACCGTTAATTAATCATAAACGTTTTCCTTTCATTATCATCTTCACTTTTTTTCTATAAGAAGCCGCTTTATGTAAATTCGGTCGAATAACTGAATTAATTCTAGACAAAAAAGAAAAAAAGAACAAGAGTCGCCAAGTGCGCGGACATAAATAAGGATGGCCAACACCAAGGTTCCAACGCTGGTATATGTGTTCACAGATTTATAGAGTCTATTTTTTGTCTCGCCGCGACGAAGTAGTGGAAGCGAGACTTTAGGTGTTGCTTTTCCTTCGACGGCGGCGGCGTCAACATTAAGTTTTTGCGTTTAACTTAGTTTCACTGAAAGTATCAGTGCTAGACCAACCAAACTTGGACCATAGATGCATCTGAGGTAGTACATCTCAACCCATGCATCAAATGCTGGATGCGCCCTACCTTTCATGGTCCATCGACTTTGTCAGCATCTCCATCAATATTCAGTTTTTGCGTTTAAGTAAGTTTCTCTGACATATGCATTGATGGTCAAAACGGGGCACAGGCGAGACATATCAATCCGAAGAGCTTGTTTATTGTTATTATTTAATATCCCGATATTGATGGCTAAATAAAGAACTAACGTACTGAATTGATAACAGTGATTGTTTTTATTCTTATATCATCTTGATGATGTAACCACTTGGGTGCTGCATACACTTAGCTCTCTGACATTTAACATAATCAGAGTTTGTTAATATTTTATGATGCTAAAGCAGGCGATACAATCTCGCGCCAACGGTTATCGACAGAGATCGGTTTACGGTCATGTAGCACTACAACATGATACAAGCGTCCCTAGTACAAAGATTCTTACATGGTAATCATTTATGTAAAAGTACATCGCTTTGCATTTATAGCGTAGCAGGGCTTTGATCTTACCCGTCACATATACTATTGGCAGGGCTTTAATCTGATCCGCGAATAGTTTTATGTCTTTTTTTCTTAAATTCCTATTAACGCTTACGTAACGCTAAAAGAAAAAAACCCACCAAAGCGTCAATAAGTTCTAAATAAAAGTTGATCAGGAAAACCAGGAACTGATAGGACACCAAACATAAAAGGAAAACACCATTCCACACCAAAAAAACCCACCATGATGCAATTACATGTAATTTAAATAACACCTGTTTCTGCTTGAGTGTTGATTTACCTCGAGAATTTAGCGCTTAAATAGTTTCATAAGACTGTCATATCAATTCGTTAAACACACGTCACGTTAATTAGTTGAATAATGTTTTTGTTCTTGTTGACAAGAAACATTGAAAACAAATGAAACGGACAGTCCACTTTTTATAACATCAATGATTTGTGCCGTTATTCGGACCAAGCCAACATTAAACATTTAGCTCAGAAAACAATAAAAACATTTATGGAACTGCCAGCACGTGTCTTTATTTCATTATCGCCTTCAAGTCGGGAATTGTTAGGAAGGGGATTGTTTAATGGTTCATTCTGTAACTGATCAATTATTCTATTAGTATGTCGTTTGTCGAGTCCCGGAGTTCGATAATCTTGGCCAGTGCGACACTTCAGGTGGCCATTCAGAACACCTAGTACTCTGGTTAACCATTCTTACGTACGGCCCAAATCACAAACCTTTGTAAATCTAAGAATGTCGATAATTATTTCATTGTTGAATACGTAGTGAAATGTACGTACCCTAACTGCGGAGGCAAACATTACACCGTTATTACGGTTACTCGTTCGGGAGCAGCTTGTTAATACATTTGCCAATTAAGTTTGTCCTCGTCATTCACCGTAGTGTGTTTATAGTTCAGTGTTTTCTGTCACATCCCATTTGTAATTACACCATGAAGAAATTTGACCCAATAATCGGCACAAAGATCAGAACTAAACAGACACCAAAACAGAAGGGAAAACACCTTGTTTTCCTACCTAAAGGACGGCTAACTAGGGCCGATATTCATGAAACCGTTTTCATGCTCCAGCTCAGATTCTGTGCGTAAGTCCAGTATCTTGTTCCGATGATTTATTAATAAAAAAATCACATTTCGTCAATGTTTCAGAAAAAGGAGACGTAAAGCGAGATATGTTTTCGGTGTTTAAGCTTGACCTTTAACCTTGTCATCTGATTTTAGGGAGTTACAAGAACGTTTGAGTTCGGATTCAATGCTTGAACAGGGGAACGGTTTCATGGATATAGGTAGAGATGTTTCATTAAGATGAGTATTTGTGCTGTTTGTAGCACCTATCGCTTGTGGCATCAATTATGATGTTCTATGACGTATTCTGTACACCAACAACAGTCTAAAACACGGTGAACAAGTCCATTATTATGACAGACACTACATTCTATTGATGGAGCTAACAATGGTAATTCCTTGTGCATACCACCCTTATTAGCATTAAGTGTGTTAACTAGACGAAATATTCATTATACTTGCGACTTGAAAAAAAAAGCACGCGAAATAAAAAAAAACTCAGGACTCCATTGCCCTTCTAATAGTCAGAGCAGTTATCTGACTCTTTCTATAAATATTCAAATGAAACCATTTAGATTGTGTCTACAAGGGAAAATACCAAGCTGGTAAACAGTAATAGCTATAGCCCGGTCAATAGTTTCGACTGTTCCCCGGCCAACTCTGATTGGCTGATAGCAACGTGTACTGGCCGATCAATTCAGTCTGACATCAATGTGTCAAGGATTGAAGAAACTACAGGTAATGAAACGGGTAATGTCAGGTGTGCTAGGACCAACCTGATTAGCAGTGAGATGTAACTTTTTTCTTAAATTTTTACTATTACAGGTGATTTTTTAGACATGACTGCGATAATTAGTTCCGGAATGATTATAATCATTGAAGTATTTAGCGCTGCACCGTAGGCATAATACCAAGCATATTTAACTAGAGTGACATTATCACCAATCGGCAATAGACTAAAGAAATAAAACCCATTAATCCTAAACTGCTTGTTATCTTTAGAGAAGAAAAATATAACATTTACAATATTGATAGCTAACAATAATCAATAACACTGACGTCATATGATATTTATTTAAGTGTTCAGTTTACAAAGACTGTGCGAGAGGTAGCTGCGTCAGTTACCTCGTACGAATAACAACAGGTGCTCTTTCCCAAGACAATAAATAAATAAAATAAAATAAGTAATAACTGAAAAGAAAATTCATTTCTCTAGAAAAGGCATCAGTTTCAATTCCATGATAGTGTAATATTTTGGGGAATAAGTGTAAATACCTATAATACTGTTAAATAGTTTAGCATCACCATCCCCTGATCTCTAAGAATGCGTTCTCGTGTCTATCAAGGGTAAAGCCTTGCTCAGTGTATCCTTGGTTACTACGTAATTCCTTGATTTGACTGGACACATACTGACAGGTACGGGGACAGGAAACGCCTAGCCTCCGGGATCACAAGAAATAGCTTCCGGTTTTTGTTGGCTTCATGTTGTTTTCCATTTATTTTTGTCTCTTTACGATTTTTATCGACTTAAAATCGTGACTCTGTCATTGCATGTTGACACTTTAGTGGAATGATTTAACTAGTTTACCTAGCGTTCTAAGGACCATTTCCGAATCACCGGCCACTCAGGAAACACTGATTATTGGGATCACTGACCATTGAGATAACTGACCACTTACAATATGTATTAGGATCTCTGATCAGTCAGGGATTACTTATCACTAACTACTGAAGGATCGCTGACCAATGTGGTATACTGACCAGCATTGATCAGTGACTACTAGGAGATCACTGACCTATGTGGTATACTGACCAGCATTGATCAGTGACTACTAGGAGATCACTGACCACTGTGGTATACTGACCAGCATTGAACGGTGACTACTAAGAGATCACTGACCACTGTGGAACAATTCCCACACTTCCTGTTCACTAGGATAATTTGAGAGGACGTGACGACATGACAAAGGTACATTTATATTTATATTTCCTTGCTGGCGTTGTCCAATGACCTCACTATACAAACATTTCTCTAAACGATGTACATACCGATCCTTATACAATCACGTCACAGAGAAGGACCATTTGATAGCCGACAGGTACATCCTCTCTCCTTCCTTGACGTCACAGAGAAGGACCATATGAAAGCCGACAGGTGCATCCTCTCTCCCTCCATGACGTCACAGAGAATGGTCATATGAAAGCCGACAGGTGCATCCTCTCTCCTTCCTTGACGTCACAAAGAATGGTCATATGAAAGCCGACAGGTGCATCCTCTCTCCTTCCTTGACGTCACAGAGAATGGTCATATGAAAGCCGACAGGTACATCCTCCCTCCTTCGTAGGCATCACAGAGAAGGATTATATGATAGCCGACAGGTACATCCTTTCTCTTTCCATGACGTCACAGAGAAGGATTATATGATAGCCGACAGGTACATGTAATCTCTTTCCATGACGTCACATAGAAGGATCATATGATAGCCGACAGGTACATATAATTTATTTCCATGACGTCACAGAGAAGGATTATATGATAGCCGACAGGTACGTCCTCTCTCTTTCCATGACGTCACAGAGAAGGATTATATGATAGCCGACAGGTACATCCTTTCTTTTTCCATGACGTCATAGAGAAGGATCATATGAAAGCCGACAGGTGCATCCTTTCTCCTTCCATGACGTCACAAAGAATGATCATATGATAGCCGACAGATACATCCTCTCTCAGAGGAAATAAAGAAGTTCTGTCTGTCTGTCTTTCTTGACGTCACAGAGAAGGATCATAAGCTTATAAGGACAGGTCACAAAGTCCTTTAATTTTCACTTTCAAATATGTCTTTAAATACTGTTAACATTTGTCTGACACGTCGATTGTAAATGCCCCCCTGAAAACGCTACAGACTCTTCCAAATCAGACGTTTACTCCAATAATTACTAACAACATGATTAACTACTAAGCTGTACGATAAACGTAATTATTTAGACTTTCTTATCATGAATTTCCTTTTCTTGATAGTAGCCTCCCTGTTTTTCTTACATGCGGTGTTTGCATACCGCAGTCATATCGATTTTCAATGGCTAGTTCCGAATATCGGAATGTACTTGATCGATGTGGACTGCTGATTGACAAACTAACAGCACACATTTAAGGCGAGTTGTTGAAGGATTGGCCAGTTGTATGGTCGTCATGATATCGTAGGGAAACATGCTACTTCTTTGTGTTATATGAAGGTTGATGTTTTTGATTGTGGGAATCCTTAGTGTGCCTTGCTGTTTTGTTTTGTATCCACTACTCCGGTTCTCGCCCTGAGTGCGTCGCATTAATTATATTCAACGTAGATTTACGTGGCGGGTGTCGTGATGACACAGAATATGTTACTATAATATTTTACCCTTCCAGAACACCTGTTCTTGTTCTCATTTGTTTATATTTTGCCCTAGTGCTATCGATTTTGAGTTCGAATTTCGGTTTTATTAGCATTTCTGAAATATCTTGGGTTTTTTCAAACGCCCTATTTACCAGACCATTCCACATTTTTGTTTTGGCTCATAACGCGCATATACATTAATAAGTACAGAAACCATATGTAGATTTGAACTGATGAATAAATGTTTTATTAGTATAAATGGTACTTTCGGAGACCGAGAAGGAGCGAGGCACATCAGGATGAAACAAGTGGAGCGTGACAGGGATAATGACAAAACCAGTAAGATGGAGGAGGATAGGGTATTATGTCCAAATACCCTCAAACGGAAAAAATGAGGAAGGTGATATGTCGTAATTTGCATACAGTTTAACCATGTTAAATCATGTTAAGTAGGTCATTATCACCGTATATTGCATGAATAAACCTAATTAATGACAAACACTTGTTGGTGTTTTAAATTAAGTAAAAAAAATATTATTATTGTTTGTTACTTGACAGAGAAATAATTTCCTTGCTGCTTTTCTGGCGCTGCACACCGTGTTTGATGGTTTTCTGGCGCTGCACACCGTGTTT
>JAUMHH010018452.1:0-10805 GCA_032359455.1 Chlamys rubida | reverse complement strand
ACCCCTATGTAACTTTAGTAGACTCTACCATGCATTGATATGGATGAGTCCATTATGGTCTACGGTGTTGAAAGGGTAAATAAAGAAGAAAACTTGCCCGTTTTCCAAGTCTGGAGGATAACATGTGGAAGATGAGATGCGGATATGCTTCTGACATGGTTCCTACGTCCGGGATGTCGTGTCGCATCACCACGTTGGACAGTGTGAATGAGGCTGTGGGACCGTGGGGTAGGTGACACACAATCAGTGCGTCGGGCACACCTCGATGTTCGTGGACCATGATCAGGTCTGTTACCTGGTTGGAACGACAGGCGTCCATCAGCTGTTTGGTCTCGTAGTTACCCCTGTTTATTCTCTGGCTGTTTGGAAATATCAGTCTCATCTCCTGTGAACAGATAGTAAGACAATGCATTCATGAGAAATAACTGTTCATCTGTATAATCTGTACACCTGTATAAACCCATACCTTCAATTACATCTATGAACTCAATTTTTGATGTTGTAGCCTTGGCCTTTGATCTATCTTTGAACTCAATTTTTGACCATGTAACCTAAGCCTTTGATCTATCTTTGAACTCAATTTGTGGCCTTTGATCTATCTTTGAACTCAATTTTTGACCTTGTAGCCTTTGACCGATAATATTATGTATTACAGTCAAACAAACAATACACCAACTGAAAACATGCACATATATAAAACCGTGTCAATTACCTTTGCAAATTGTTTGAGTTTTGAACTAGGATCTCTTGATGTAGTTATAACAATCTTGGGATCTTCCAAACCAGCCCATTTGTACTCGTCATCGAATCTGTTGGTCCTTCCTGAATACAAAGTTGAAACAAGTCACAGCATTGAAGAATTTGGTCAGTACATATTCTCCATTATTCAGTGTTAATGGTGTACATTAGTGTACATTTCAGTGTCAATTGGCAATTTACAAAGAGATTACATAAGGGGAAATCTCAAGAGATAGATAAAACCCTAAATTCACATCATGCTCAAACTTACTTCATTACATTATACGAATCAGTCATCTATCCACATACACTACTTTGGCTTAAACATTAAAGTCTGACCAAAAATCAGTGGAGGTAACTATTCTGTGTGCAACACTTAATGTTTCTAATTTTCTTATTCCCTATTGCCTATATGGTGCTGCATACAGGGTTACTTTAAAAAGTGAGATTTTTAGTGATTTTTGCTACAAAATAGATTCATGAATTAAACATGACAACCAATATTGGTATAAACATAACAATATCGACCTCATAATCCCAAAACAGCAGATTCAACACCAAACAAGCCGGTATTTTCACACATTAATGACAAAGCATTGCACAAATTCAACCATTATACAATATTATAAGCATTGGTATTCAATCAGCAGGTGAGACAAAAAATAGTTTTGTTCCTTGTATGTATCAACAAATGAAAAATAAATCTTCTTGTTTTTCACATAAATAAGCTCAACCTTTTGCTGGTTTCAATAAAGGGAACACTTTGAAAATGAATATGATAGAATCCGATATTGTCTTTAGATCAAGGACAGAAGTTCATCAATCAAACGAACCCTCGGCTCCAGGTCCGTCCCAGGCCAAGGTCTTCTGAATAGCCACAGCATCTGCCCTCAAGTCAGTAGGTATGGGTTGACCGCCTGAAAAACAAATTACACAATTTACATAAAAAGAATTGTAGATCGGACATTTAACTTGTTTTCGGATTTAACCATGTTCAAAACAAAACACAAATTTTGCTTAGTAAAAGTACCATTTCAGTTTTTAAGGTTAATAAAAGTGATAACCCCATAATTCAGACTGCCAACTGGTACATCTTTTTTCTGGTTACACAATATACAATATCTGAAAAAAGGTCATTTTTTCGTAAAACTGCTTTATATGCACTTTATTTCAGCCCTGTTTTATACCGGGAGACACCATAAATACGAATGAATGATGAGGGGTAAACATTCTTAACTCTTGTTAAAGAAAAATATAGTTACTTTCTAGTGCTGTTCTCAGCCTCTGTTTTTTATCTTGTATGCCTCTCTCCTTGTGTTCCTCTGACTTCTTGTAGATGAACTCTCTACGGAGTCTTGCTTGTCTTCTCAGCTGTGATAAAAAGAAACAATAATAAAATAATGGTACCATAAATTAAATCCAATTATCTGTTATTTGTTTTCCGAAACAATTCATCATAATCATTACAAAAACTTAAGCATCGTATCCAAAACAAAAGTATTTAACACACTTGACTCTATACATATTATTTTGTTTTTATTTATTGTTTTTTTCAATGTTATTAAAAAAATATGGGAGATTTTTTCTGAGTGTATGTGTAAGATATCAATGCTGTGTTGATCTGTGGAAGAAGGATTGTTTGTAGTATTCCCTATTTGCCTGTACTGCACGGAGCCTATGGAAGCCTCTTGTTCTTGTGTCGCAACTTGAGGTATATTTATCAGCTGGAATATCCACTAGGTCGTTCTGGATCTTGTACATCATGGTCAGTCGAGCTTTGGATCGTCGTAGCTTCAGACTTTCCCATCCAAGTTCTTGAATGATGTTGGTGACTGTGCCTGGTGTATATGTGTGGTACTCTCCCATGACAAACCTGGCTGCTGCTCTCTGTGTCTTCTCAATGGTGTTACTCAGGTTGGTTGTTGCTGGGTCCCATACTGTTGAAGCATACTCTAAAGTTGGTCGCATGATGGTTTGATAGACAGCTTCCTTGACAGGCTTCTTACCATACCGTAAGTTCCTCTTTATGAAACCAAGTGATCGTGAGGCCCTGGATTTGATGTTGTTGACATGGTCATTCCACCGTATGTCTTCACTCACAGTCACTCCTAGGTACTTTCTCTTCTCCTCTTCTCTGAAGAATGATTGTAGGATGCCGTTTGTTGCTGATATGGAGGACAGTACTGACTTTTCCGCCTGGAACGACATCTGCTACATGTGCTCCCATCTTTCAAAGGCTGCCAAGACTTCCTGCAACACACGAGCATCCTCCCTTACTCCTAATGCGATGAAACAAGATTGAATCATCACCAAAGAGACGAGCGTTTGATGGTACCACAGTGGTACATTCAGGCGTCATTTATGTAGGCTAAAAACAGTAATGGAATGAGCACCGTCCCTTGGGGGACTCTGGATTATGACGTCAGCTTTGGATGTTACTGTGTCCTCCAGTAGAACCTGTTGTGTCCTGGCTGAGATAAAGTCCTCAATCCATTTCAGAGTGGTGTCCCTTAATTATCCCATAATGGTCGAGTTTGTAGCAGACTGTGGTGTGGGACCTTGTCGAATGCTTTGCTTATCACATCAACCTGTTCTCCTGCTGACAAGCTCCTAGCTATCGCGTCAACTGTGGTGATAAGTTGCGTTTCACAGGGGCATCTGGATCAAAATCAGTGCTAGTTCAAATGGTGCCTATATACACAGTGAAATTATACATAATTATACACTGTATATATAGGCACCAAAGTAACAGAAGAGGGGGAAATGCAAGCGAAGATACCTCTTGACGGCCGCTGTAACCAAATAAGCTACCCCAGCGCCTGTCACCGGTAGTCATCCGTCTAAAATTAAAGTAACAGTCAATACTAAGCACCCCACGCCCCACCCCCCCCCCCCTCCCTCGGTTTATAGATTCACATATCACTATAGTATTTAACCGAATATACGATAATGTTAGGCCTATACGACACCATCGCCTGTTGTGATTTCCTTTACAGACTTTATAATATCCTTAGTACAAGTCCACTCTTTAAACTCACCATCTTGTTTCAGCTATTCATCTCACACGTGTTGTCTTTCATGTGTGTTGACATATTAGTGCTCAGATCACGTAAACGTTTGTTATTAACGGGTATATCACAATACACGTGTTAAGCATCTTCATAACACCGACTATCCATATGCACAACGTTTCCGCTTTTATTTCAACTGTTGTGTGTGCTGAAAAGAGACTTTCCTAAAGTATTTTGTGACATTGCTTTCGACAAGAAGATACCATGGTATGCATTGGATTAAGCTGTCTTGCAGTACATACATTATAGATCTTGGTTATATGAAAACTGGCCATGACATGTAACGATTTTGAACGTATTGTTATGCCTACTTATAAATTATGAGCCAATATACAGAACTCATGCTCCAAGTTCTTGTTCATCTTATCAGATCTCCGAGGCCCTGTGACAGGATAAGAAAAACACTGTGTCTTGAGTTTATATTTAGATACAGAAGAAGTTAAAACACTGTTTTAAACTTGAATTATAGCTTGAAAACAGAATATGAATTGAGCAAGATGAGAATGATTTTATGAAGATTTGCCTTCAAAGATTCCATAATAAATAGATAGGTGATAATAAATTCTGTGAAAGAATGATTAACTTCATATCTGTTTGTTTCCACAAGTTGATAAAGATATATAGTTATGAAGTGACTTATGGAGACACATGCTTATAGTTAAATAGTTTTAAACTGTCTGACTGATTGACTTGTTAAAAGGCACAGGTGTTTGAAATTCTCACTGTAAATTGAGATATATATCATAGATAATGGTATTTCTAGAGTAATACCCTTATTTTTTATGATTGTAATACCCTTATTTTTTTATGTTGTATATCTCAATTTATAGTCATAATTTCAAACACTTAAGCTAAATTATGCTTGGTGAGACAATATTCCTTTTACTGGCTGCACTGTTTGCCAAATAGCTACAAGTGCTACTTGTTATGACATATGTTACATGCTGTTACCAGTATACATTTTATAAATAGTTAAAACTATGCTTTATTTTCATCAAACACTTATGATGTTTTACCAAAATATATATTTGTCTATGTTAAAAATAAAATAAGAAACTGAAAGCTTCATTAATTTGTTATTACCAGCTTTCAGCATCACTGTCAGGAATTACATTAAGGTGACTGTACTAGTAAAAGATTCTTCTGAGTAAATATTTCTTTGAAAAAAGCCACCATGATAGCCCGATCTTTATCTGTTACAAAATACTTCTACAATGTACAAACATTGCAAAATTTAAGATGCTCAATTGCGTAGGTTTCCATTCAGTTTTGGTATTTAATTACATGAGTTTATAATGTAGTGTATAATACTGTATACACATACTGTCATTCATCTGATATTCTTGCTTATCTTTTTTATTTCCTGTTTTTCTCCACAGGCTCGTAATAGTGAAAAAGCTATGTGAGTATACTTTTCATTATTTCATTTATACTGCACACTACATATATTTACAGCAACTTGAAGTCTGACTGTCTGCTTGGATTTATAAAGTTTACAACTCATAAATCCACTCAAAGTAACACAGTCACTTAATTGTTTGCAAATAACAACCATTATGATTTTGATAATAACAATAATATGATTTCATAAATTCACAATGAAATGAAAATTAGATAATTGTTTACATGAATGATAAAAACAATCTAATTTTTTTTTTATCATATATCAATTTATTATTTTAAGGAAGCGAACTACAGAAAATTTGCATTATATTTAGTTACCTACATCTAAGATGTCAGTATTGTATTGACAGATGATTTACACATGTATATAGAAAGTATTAGCGTCCCTAAGTTAACAGCATATATATATGAAACATGATTGAATCTTTTTTTATTACAGGACAACGTTAGCCAGATGGCGGGCAGCTCATCTTGGTGACAACAAGGAACAGGTAAAACATCAATAAAGTATTACCAAATTATCTCCCCTTATCAAGGCTACCCTTAATGACTAAGGTTGCTTTCACATATTTATCAGGGTTGAAACGCATATTTATCAGGGTTGAAATGGTTCAGGGTACACAAAAATATTCCATGATAAACATAAACACCTGGGCCGGAATGGTGCCAAAGTTTTAGACAAAGCTTAAAATGCACAGTTTCAAAGATTTGTAGCAAATAAATAGCAATATATAAAGATTAGTATGTCTTTCTTTCACTTAATTTTATAACATTTCCTAAAAGTTTCAGTCAGGCACATCTGAACCCCTTGAGTGTCGCATATACCTGAGGTCAGCTGTAGTTCAGATCTGAGCCTGTCATTTCTTTTTAAGGTTCAGCTGGTTGAAACAGTTGAAATAGATATGTGAAAGGGACCAAAATATCTCAAAGGCTACCTATAAATGAATGACTTACTATGACTATCAAATTTTCTTTCCTAAACACTAGCCACTCAAAATGGCTTAAAATGACACTACCAAATTATCTCCCTTCATCTACAAATACTAAGGCTACATTCGCATATCTCGGTTGAAATGGTACGTGTGGCGCAGAAATATTCTCCGTTAAACGAACACACTTTGACCGTTCTATAAACAGCTAAAAATGTACAGTTTTGGAGAATAAAAAACAATGTATCAAGAATATTATGCCCTTCTTTCACACGTCCATTGAATTACATAACATATCGCTTTCTTTACAGGTTCAACCGTTTCAACTGGATACGCGAATGTACCCTAATTAAGATTTCATGTCTACCAAATTATCTCCCCTTACCTTAAGCTACCTACCGATTATTACTATTATTCATTACCATAGAAATTCATGACAGTCATCATATTTGTAATAAACTTAATGAAGATTAAATATTGTTTTGTATTAAAACTATTTATTTGGGGGAAAATGTTATTTTCATTATACGCATGTATTTGTATCTTTCAGGAAAGACGGCCATACATAGCTTCAGAATGTAATGATTTAAGGAAAGCTGAAAAATACAGAAGACAAATTATTGGAGAAGTTTCACGAAAAGTTGCTCAAATTCAAAATGGTAATGATAGTGATCAAACTTTTAAAAAAAAAAGTCTTTCCCATTAATTTCTTTTTCACTATTCAAGATTTTAATGTTGCTTGATTGATACTGGTACCATATTTTATGCTCTAAGAAATATTTTGTTTTTATTTGAAAAGCAAATCGCACAGTTGTAAAATTTTACACCACCCAGTAATGATAGTTAAATAATTTAAAAATTATTTGAACAACAACTGTTTAGAATGTTTTTTTGAAAGAACAGCTAATAATATTGAGGAATAATGTGTAATTTTATTTCCGATATTTTAATCAAGCTGGTCTTGGTGAGTTCCGACTACGAGATCTCAACGATGAAATTAACAAGTTGTTACGAGAGAAGGGCCACTGGGAAGACCACATCAAGGATCTCAATGGACCAGACTATCGAGTAGGTACACTTTGTAACAATTTTACCAGCAAGGTTTTTGTTTTGACTTTGAAAGAGATTCTTTTTTTCATTGAAGAAAAGAGAGTACCATATTTAACACAGAAATCTATAAATTTCAAAGGGACACAAGATTTATCAAGTGTATTTTTGGAATTTCAAAATTGCATAAGGAGTGTTGGATGAATTTGATTTTCTCTATACCACAACCCATTAAGAAAGCCATCACAGATTTGTATATGACATCACATAATTTTTTGAAGGTCCTATTACACTATTATAGCCAAGAATAGGGGAGAGAAAAAGTCTGATTTGAATGGAATTATTTTATTTATAGAAAATTGGACCAAAAATGTTGGATCAAGAAGGAAAAGAAGCACCAGGAAACAGGGGATACAAGTAAGTTATCGGGGATGTTGCCTGGTGTTTGTTGGCTTTGTCAAAGAGCTTGATTCCCAATAGAAAATCTGTCTCAAATATTCCTATTTTAACCTAATTTTTTCCTTGCTGTCAATTGTTGTTCAAAGATACTGGTATTAAGAAATTCCAGTCTTTTTCAGGCCCTTAGTACAAATCAAGGAAAGCAAGTATAACCAGAGGACCTTAGTATAACCCAGGCTGATAGTATATAAACTATGGCCCTTAGTATACCTGGTAACCAGAGGCCCTAAGTGTAACCCAGGCCCATAGTGTATAAACTATGGCCCTTAGTATACCTGGTAACCAGAGGCCCTAAGTGTAACCCAGGCCCATAGTATATAAACTATGGCCTTTAGTATACCTGGTAACCAGAGGCCCTAAGTGTAACCCAGGCCCATAGTATAACCAGTGAACTTAAGTAAAACCCAGGCCCTTAGTATAAGCTATGGCCCTTAGTTTAACCGAAGGCCCTAAATATAACCCAGGCCCATAGTATAACTGGAGGCCCTAAGTATAACCCAGGCCCATAGTATAACTGGAGGCCCTAAGTAAAACCAAGCCCCTTAGTATAAACTATAGCCCTTAGTATAAGTAGAGGCCCTTTGTATAACCAAGGCCCTAATAAGATAAACTATGGCTCTAAGTATAGCCAAAGGCACTTAGTATAACTGAGGTCTTTATTAATTAGCGTAACTGGAAGCCTTTTTATAAACTGAAGCGCTAATATAACCTGCTTTCCTACTGTGTGGTTATTTCAGATACTTTGGAGCTGCAAAGGAACTTCCTGGTGTCAAGGAATTGTTTGAACAAGAACGTATGTTGCTCCATTTTAAATCTTATTAAAACAATTTGTGTTTTATTTAAACAGTGTTAAGTAATGACGGTCATTTTCCAACATGCTCTCCATGTTGCTCTAATTTGTGAGAGAGAAAAAAATAGATAAAAGTGAATATTTGCTAATTTCTGATTGACACAAATTATTTTGTTCTTGAAAATAAGTATCTGTTACCACTGAAGCTATTCAGATTGAACTGCTATAAGAATTCTATGAGTTGACTAGTCTTCAAGCCATTATATTTGATATGCTATACTACATAACGTTTATGTCTGGATCTGCAATAAATTAACTTAAATTATTTTATTTTTTTTCCTACAAGATTAAATTTAATTTTAAAAGAGAAGTCCATATTCAAGTTAACTCTTTATTATTAGCACCTCCAATGTTACGTAAAACACGGGCAGAGATGATGAAGGACATTGATGCTGATTACTATGGTTACAGAGATGAAGATGATGGCATTATCGTACCTATAGAACTGGAAGTTGAAAAAGAAGGTTTGTGCGTAGGGGCTAACCATTTTGATTGGTACACCAAATGTATGCAGGAATAACTTGATTCTAATTTATAGAAATTGTTAACAAACAGCATCCTGAAAACTTGATATACCTTTGTATAATGACAAGGCTTTCACAGATAAATAATCTTTCAGCATATGTCAAAAATATATTAAATTTATTTCATATTTTCTGGTCTGCATGAATCTGTGAAAGTAGCTAATTTAGGCTCGTTGATACTATGCCTGAATTTTAAGCAGTATTGAAGCTGTTATTCACTGGTTTTAGGGTATAACCATAAACTAGTCTTAAAGGCAATCAAATTTTATCTTACACTAAAAATGGCCACCATGGTAGCCATCTTGAAATCCACTTTATCTCTTCCCATCCTGAATTGAAATGTGCACTTTTATATTAAAATACAAAATAGATAACTTCTGTTGAAAGCATACATGCCATATCTAATGATTTGAGCGTGAGACTAACAAAATGTACTTCAGAAAAATTCCTCGCAGCGCGAGACACATTTCGTACAATTTTCAATAGGTCCCACAAAAAGAAACAAAGTTTAGTCAATCTAAGTGAACAAACAATAGCTACATGGATTGACATGTACACTGACCTTGGTCACTGAGAGGTCTTAAGTCACAGGCCAGCCACTCAAATTTCAGGCTAAGAGGTGTGATTCTATTAAATGATTGGTTTATGGTAATGTTATACATCAGAAGTGATTGGTTTTGATCAGCAGCATAGATGTGTAAATAGTATAATGTATCCATTATTGTAACTTACATCAATCAATTTCAGGAATAAACTTTTTTTTTCAATTTTCTTCAAATGGTTATTCACAAAATATTGCTACTTGTTCTTGAAGATTTTGACTTTGCAAAAACGATAACAGCTGAAATGTACATTGTTTGTGTCTTAATCAATACTTGTAACATCTTTCAATTAACTATAACTCTTTCCTCTGATTAACAGGAAAATATCTTTAAAAAATATAGTTTTAGTGGTTTGTTTCCAGGTTTCAGCTACTTTTCTTATAATAGTCCCAATTTTAACTATACCTTTTACCAAATAAGCTTCGGTCAAAACACTTTTCTTCTCCATACTATAGCCATCACTCAGGCAGTAAGGGAATGGAAAGAACAACAGGAGGCCCGGGCCGAGGGTAAACAGGGTGATCAGGAGATGGAGGAGGAAGAGGAGCCCGTCCTCTACCAGCAAGAGGAGGTACAACCCAAGCATATGTCACACAGACTGTAACATACCCATACGAGTGTGGTATCTGTCAAAATATGTAATAATGTGTCAACACACATAGCAAAATATATAATAATGTGACAACACACATAGCTAAATATATAATAATGTGTCAACACACATAGCTAAATATATAATATGTTTACACACATGACAAAATATATCATATGTCAACACACAGTGCTAAATATGTAATATGTCAACACACAGAACAATATATATAATATGTCAACACATACACAGTGCAAAATGTATATGTCAACACACAGAACAATATATATATTATGTCAACATATAGGACAGAATATATAATACTGGTAATGCATATAAAATACTTGTTGAGTATAAACTATAAAGTGTGTCAACACACAAGAAAAAATTTGTTATTCCCATATGATCTGAAAGGGTTTTTTGATATTTTTTTGAAGATTGAAGAAGATGAAATTGAGACATCGAAAGCTGAGGAGGAGAATCAACATTTTATAGCACACGTTCCCGTACCGTCACAAAAAGAGGTAATCGTCTATTGTATTATAGCACACGTTCCCGTACCATCACAAAAAGAGGTAATCGTCTATTG